>JAOTRH010313017.1:0-37747 GCA_034768845.1 Heliamphora exappendiculata
TAACGATAATAATCAAAGGAGTCCACCCATACATAGGATATAAATGTCACAATCAAAAGTTAAATATCTTAATATTATAGACCCGAAGAGAAATTAAAACACGAGTTTAAGAGCATAAAACAAAATAAGTGAAACTGTAACGAGGTGGAGGTCAAGTCTCAAAATCTCTAAAAGAGGAGGTTTAGGGTCCTGGGAGCCTCGGTTCCTCAGTGGGTTCGTCATAACCAAAATCAGCAAGTTCTTCATCAGCTATACCTGGCATTGTAGAGAAAACAATACCAGAGGAATCAACACAACATACACAAATTCTTCATTTGAATAACTTACAGTAAATAACAGGAATAAAATGCGCAAATTCTTGGTACAATAAACAACAGGAAGATGATGAAGGATGATGCATTCTGATTTAATCCTAAGTTCATTAATTCTAGATTATTCTATGTTCACCCAGCCGAGTGGAACCATCTTACCCCTGATCCAAACACACTAACCAGTCTACCGACCGACGCATGCTCTCCTCGAAGCTTTGGGATAACGCGTAGCCAGTTACATACTCAACTAGCTTATCCAGATAGCAAGGGCGTGGAATCAACAACATCACTGAACCATCGGAGCTTAGTTTAGGTATAGTGTGTGGTCGTTTCATCTAACCACCAAAGTTCAACCAAACCATCCTTAGAACCGTTTTTCATGAGAAATATGGCATATAGCCCAAAAATATCACAATGGCATATAACCCCAAAATATCACAATGGCACATGGCCTAAATAGTATTCAGTCTTAAGGTTCATTCCTCATCCTTTAATTTAAGTGATTCCCAAAACTCCCACCCATTGATGACATGTCATAATAATTTAGACTAAATATACAATTTAAAATTTACCTACGCATGGCATAGATTATATGGCATGTGAATAATATGCACAAATTTTATAAACAATAATTGAAACACAATTTTACACAAATAATTTAGGCCAATAACATATCACGTACATGTATGGAATTTAACCAAAATTTGCTTGCAAGTAATTCAACCATTAAAATTATGTAAATATATCAAAATAATATCATACATTCTAATTATTTAATCATGCATAACACAACATAGGAAAACCCAAAACAATAACATTAAAGCAAGTTCACATTTGATCGTATTCAGGATTTTTAGGTTTTAGCTACTGATTTTAGGATTTTTAGAATACTTAGAATTGGAAATAAAATCTGCAATTTTGTAGGCACCCTATTTGGGATGTTTTGAACACGTTTTATGTTTTGCACTTTTTAAAATTTTGCCTTTAAGGCCTCGGTTTTAACCAAACAAGTTTCTGTAACAGTGCAGAGAAAATTTTCAGAACAGTGGCGTGAAAACTCAGTGAATTCAAAAATAGAATTGAGGACTTAAACTTAAAAATTCATTTTAAAATTTTTTTACAGTGTTAAATCTATGAGTTTATAAGCTCTGAAACTTGACTTTTCATTTTTTTCATTTGTCTTGAATTTATTATGAATATCTTACCAAACAGTGTTCAGATTCGACACACTTTAGCAAAAGGGCCATAACATGCTCATTTTAAAAGGTTTTCGAATGATTCCAAGTGGGTTGGAAACTTAACACAAAATCCTAACTTTTGATACCAATTTCGTCCAAAATGGATCTCTGAGCATAAAATGGAGTTCGGTCTAAGTTGCTGGTCCAGAATGAATTTCTAGACCAGATTTGTGTTCGAAAATTTAAAAATATAAATAAAAATAATTCGGCTTCAAGAAAAACTGCACACGTCAAGGACACATCCAAGAAGTTTCAAAAAAAAATTGAGAGGTTCTAGTTAAGCCTAGGTATGTCAAACATTTTGATCATTCTCGGATTTTTAAAAAAAATAACCACTGACAGCATTTGGACCTTGGTCATTTCTTGGCATTTGGCTCAAGATCTTCACATGCATGTACTAATCACTCATGGATATTGTATATACATGAGACTTAGGCCATGTATGTGAGTTTAGATCAAAAAGAAAAAAAAATTGAAGTAGAGAAATGGTTGTAGAAGAGGGAGGTTCAAGAACTCCATTCTTTGAAGAAGATGGAGGGTTTGAATCTCCATGCATCTCGTTGAGCCAAAAGTAAAAAAAAGAGAGGAAGAATTAGTGTATTAGTGTGAGATTCCTACCTTAAGGTTGCTGAAAATGAAGAAGTTGTTGAAGGAGAACTTGCTACCACACTTGGACCGTCCAAGAATGTCTCCAATACTTAGAAAAATGAAAGTGTTCTCTCTCTCTCTCTCTCTCTCTCTCTCTATATATATATATCACTTTATCCTCTCAAGGCTTCAAGACGAAGTATATGGAGACAACAAAACACATATTTTTCAGCTCACGGTGGATGTTTCGGTCAAGGCATAAGAGAGGGATAGATATCTGCTAAATGGGTTAGTGGAAGAAATCATGAGGGTGTAAGACCAAATTTGAAATAAACCAATGCATGAGAGCTCTCTATCCCAAGCAAAAAGAGTAACTTTTTGGGCTGAAAATGCAGAGGTATGGGCGGCTGTAGCAGCTGGTTTTGTAGGATTTTTAGCATGTTTAGCATGTATTATTTTATTGAGTATATTTAGGGTAGTTTTGGTACATAGTTTTTTTTCGTCTAAATTAATGTACTTAATGTATCTTTTTAATTACTTTTGATTAGAAATAAATAAATTTAGAAATTTTATGTTAAAATCTTAAATTTCATGATTAATTATTATTTTATTAGTATTTTGTTAATTACATACCGTAACTTGGGTCAAATTAAGCTTTTATGACAAATGGTGCCAAATAGGATTAAAATTGTACCTTAGTGTTTTATGTTATATTTGTTCTATTATATGACATGTATAATTATTAATTTTAGCTTAGAATTAAGCTATTACATGATTTTATTATATTTTGTATGTTCAACGTTGGTTAAAAATGTGTTATGGTTATGCTACAAGCTTAATTCTTGTTAATTGGATTAAACTTTGAGTTGTACTTTATAGTGCATAATTTTAGGGTTTTAATTTCACTTTAAATTTTATTACCAAGTTGTGATTAATCATTTTAGAATAATGTTTTTCTTTGAATAATAATTCAATTAAGTGAATTACAAAAATTAAGGCTTTCACAACACCAAACTAGCTGAAACGTTGATCCTGACACTCTTGTGCTAGGGTTTATTTCCCCTTGATTTCTCACACCCGTTGTCAATGAAGATTAAC
The DNA here is from genome assembly GCA_034768845.1 of Heliamphora exappendiculata. Classification (NCBI taxonomy): domain Eukaryota; kingdom Viridiplantae; phylum Streptophyta; class Magnoliopsida; order Ericales; family Sarraceniaceae; genus Heliamphora; species Heliamphora exappendiculata. The sequence goes on from JAOTRH010313017.1 coordinate 3,236, forward strand.
AACCAAAAGACGTACACGGAGGTCCCCCGCTACTTGGACTCCATAGATAGTGAAACGATCATGGAGAGTAAGCCAAATCAAGTCGTCTCAGCCCATATTCCCTCTCCGACTGAGAATTACGTTCAAGCTATTGTAGAGCCAACTCTCGACCTAGATGGTGATGGCTCTCGGCTTTTGGACAGCTCCCCTAAGGTAGAACAGAGCGGTCATTTTGCGAAGGTGGTAGTGGAAGTGCTAAACCGAGCACGGAGCGGCCTTAGCCCTCTAAGTTCTAGGCTGTTCGTTGAAATTGAAGCACATCTAGGCAATCTAGGAAGCTTTAATGGTGACTCTATTTCAATGGCCACACCTCCATTGATTCCAGCTATGTCGATTAATGGTGGAGCTGAGAGGTGCCCTTTCTCTCTTAGAGGCAGGGGAGGCTGGCGTCTCCTGTTTAGGGGAGGTGCTCGTTTTGGTCGGCGAGAACAGGTGCATATAGGCCATCAGGGGGTTGCTAGGCCTTGGGCCCCCATGGTTTCTAAAGCTAAATCGTATGAAGAGTATGTGGTTGCTGAAAATTCTGAAACTGTAGGCAAGGTGTTCGAGAATTTGTGTCAACCAAAATCTTGGGCATCTTCGCTTATGAACCGAAGTTTTTCCAGTTCTAACGTTGAATTTGTGGAATCTAAGGACCCAAACCATCCTGAGATTATTGAAATTGTCGGTGATTTGGTTGACGACAAGTCTTGGGAACCATGCCTAGTGGGCTATTTCTTGGATATAGACCTCACTTTTGGTTTGGTTAGAGCCACGACTAGGGTGTTGTGGTGGCAAGAGGGTTTGGTGGTTGTATATGGTACTGACAAAGGTTTCTACATCTTTAAGTTCTGTAATATGGAAGCTATGGAGAAGATCTTAGATAAGGGGCCTTGGCATTTCTCGGGAAGGCTCTTGATTCTCCGTCGCTAGAAAAAGAGGCTCAAGTTTGCTAAAGAGGCTATTTCTAAAATTTCTATTTGGGTAAAATTTCATGAGTTACCCCTAGAATTCTGGAATTCTGCATGTCTGAGTAGAATAACTAGTGCTGTTGGTATTCCTTTCTATCTGGATATGGATACGGATACAAAATAGCGCATCTCATATGCGCGGGTCTGTGTGGAAGTTGACGCGACCAAGCCTTTGCTACATACTATCTTGGTTCAATGTGAAGGGGATATTGTGGAAGTTAGTGTTGAGTACCAAGGTCTTCCATTGATTGTCTCTCATTAAGCTTTCGGTTATGATATTAGTCGATGCCAAAATAAGCCTGCAGAGTGTCACGATGATTGGACTCCAGTCGGTCGAGGAAAGGAGGTCGCCAGAGGTGCTGGTAGGTCTGATTGTCCTTCTTTGCCTTCTTCTTGGGCTTCTCCCACTTGTGCAGCTGAGTTAAACATGGGGAAGACTTGTGAGCCAGATGATGATACAACTGCTGTGGGCATTGACGAAGCTACACGGAAAGGAGCTAATATCAGGATGACTGATGTGCCTACGAATGTTGCTTTTGGAGTGAAGTCAACAAAACCCGCAGATGCGGGCAATAGGGAGCAAGGGGCGGATGGTTCTTTGGTAGAGCATGCAGCTCCTCCTTCACATGTGAATGCAGCTGATTGTGAGGTGCCTAAAAATAATGCAGCTTCTGTGGAATTAACAAATTCAACAGAGATGGGTGGCAGGAAGCAAGCGAAAAATGAGGGTAATAATGAGGCTAAGGATTTTAAAGTTCCTTCTTCTCCCTCTAAACAGAAGGCAAGGAGTAAGCAAGCTAAGCTGTTAAGTGGTAAGAAAAAGAAATAACAGTCTTCTGGTCCTGTAGGTTGGTAGGTTTATCCTGCGGGGTTGGTGTGTGCTTGTGCGTTGTATATGTTTTGTTAGCTTCTCTCCCCCGCTTCCATGCGGAGGTGATGTGGGTCATGATGCTTTGTTATTTCTTTGCTTGTGGGTTATTGATATAATTACCTGGGGTATGCCCCTTGGGATCATGTAATTTTTTTTCTTCCTTTATGCTACATTTAATTACCAAAAAAAAGCATATATAAGAACGATTGTGCGAGTGCGTGATGCAGCTGAATGTAATGCAGTTGCCCAACCCAACGTACTTTCAGAATAATATCATGAATTCCGCGTCGAGAATTACAAAGTAGATTTGATGGGACCTGATCACCGAACCTATCCTCGTCTTGTTGCGAAAGGTAAACCCTCTCCTTGGGTATAAGCCTTAGCCGTTTTACGCAATGGCAACGACGTGGGGGCGTGCCTTTAAATTTTGTCCATCTTTATTCTAGGCCAACCGATCCCACATTAAGGACCAGGATGCTCATTAGGCATCAACCCAAAGTCTAATTAAAAAGCTAGTGACGAACCCGTGGTGCCTAACCCCCTTTTTATAATAAACAATGTCCCAATTCATTTTCAAATTTAGCAACCAGGGACGCCCTAGATCCAAAACCATAGAAGAATGATTTCCTTTTCACCCAACCTAAAATGATAGGTACGAAAGGGACTCCGATAATTCAAGATGAAATGTATGAGTGCTCGTGATGTGCAATATGCTTCTCGTATACAATTAATTATAGCGTGGCATATAAACAAGATATGGCACAGGGTACAACTCGCTAAAGCATAAAGTACAAATATACGAAGCATGATCTACAATTCAAGTGATATGGATCTAACCTATCGGCATGGTTTCTAATAATCAAATTATTAATTTCGTATACCAACCACTCATATAAATCAAGTAAAGTTCATATGTTCAAGTTTCATAATGTAATATGCCACTCAATCACTTAGTCAAATTTAAGTAAGAGTTTAATTATCAATTTTAAAATTACAGCAGTGTTTTAAGGTACCTAGGCATGGATTTAATTTTTGATTTTTTAAACACCAATTAAAAAAAAATATTTTCTACAACTTTTATGTTTAACATTAAGGTTAGATTCTAGGGCAAAAGGGCCATTTATTTTATTTAAGTGAAAACTATCCAGTACTTTACAGAGGAGAACGTATAATTTGGGTTTCTGTTGGCCATGGTTTTGGGGCATCAATTCAAGGACTATAGGTATGATTTTTGGTGAGCTTTTATTTTAAGGTGTCCCCTACAAGTTTCATATTTTGTATTAGGGCAATTTATTTGGAACATATTGGTGATTTTGAATAATGTATAAAGTGGATTCAGTCAGCCTAAAAATGGTTTGCAGAATAGGGTTTAAATGGAGAATGTTCAAAATCTTTGGGATATTATTCAAGGATATTTTGGGCTAGTTTTTGCTCAGAGTTTACTTTAATATGTTAGCTATATTTTTCATGTTTACCACTTTTGGATTTGGCTATTAAAAACATAAGTTTTTGGTCTCACAAAAATATATGACATGGGGCTCTATTAGTCACTGAATCTCAATAGTGACTTTGGAAAGGGTTTTAACCTGTCAAGACTTCAAATGTTTGGTTCATTTTTTGTGGACAATATGATAAACATGTCATCTACAAGTTTTATGTTTTGACTCAAGCTTTGTTCTCATTCTAACTTTGGGGTTTTAGGTTTGCAATTCAGAGTGGTCAAAATTTGACACGCTTTGAAAAAAATAGTATATTCGGAGTTCTACCTAACGAAATCACTCCAAACTAATTTTTTATGAAATAGAACTTAAACATCTAGGTCTGGACATAAAAATCACATTTAGATCATTTTTTTACAATTGGTTATGATATTTTAAAGTTCGTGGCAGAATGTTGGTAAGCCCAAAAAATTAGGTTATCTAGGGTTTTGGTAGCTTAGTTCATGTTGTGTATATTTTTGATATAGTTTCTTTGTATGCATGTCTTATACTCATATAAACCAAAACTCCAAAACATATTCAAGTCATAAAACTCAAAAATATTCACATGCAAGCACATGCAAGGCTTAATCTTACACGAACATTCCACAATATACTCCTACGACGCATTTTTGAGTTAATATTTGTTTCTTATTTTTAGGGTTGATTATAGAGATGGATTGATGGCTATTTCATGAGAGAATATCAAAAGGTTTAGAAAATTTAATTACTTGTTTTGATACTCCAAATGTTGAAGAAGAGTGGGACTTAGTTTTTTTTTTGGTAATTAAATGTAACGTAAAGAATAGAAAATTGTACAAGATTCAAAGGGGCATACCCCAGGGAGATACAAACTTACCAAGCAAAACAAAGGAAACTAATCAACATGAACCCTATGGCCCCCGCCAGGAAGCGGGGGAGACAAGCCAACAAGGAAAAAATCACACACAAGCCTCACAAAAGGAAAGGACACATGAGAACTACCAGCCTACAGGACCACGAGACCGATTTTTCTTTTTCTTACTGCTAGACTGCTTAGCCTGCTTACTTCTTGCCTTCTGACTAGAGGGAGAAAGAGAGGCTTCATGCTCCCGTCAACCGGGGTCCACAAAACCGTAGCCTCACTATTATCCTCATCTAAAAGATGAAAAGAGTTAGAGATAGCTACATGTTCCCCTAGCTCCCTTTCTCCCACATCGGCTGATGATGTTAAAACCACAGAAGGAGCATCATCTTGAGGCCCCTCAGCCACAGAAACCTGCGGGTCCGACGCTAGCTTAGTTCGAACTCTCTCCACTGGGTCCGGAGGGTTAGAGTTCCCAATAACAAAAGTATCATGTGTAACACTTCTACCATTCCCAACTTGAAACCTCTCTCCATGGCCTTCATGCATATCAACATCTGCCTTATGATCCTCAAATTGATCATAGGATGGAATCGGCACAGTAAGTGTACACTTACTAGTTTCATGACAAAAAACGTGACAATTCAAACATATACCAGGAAATCCTTGAAATTCCACACGAATAGTAGCAGATTCACCTGCACATCTAATAATGATCTCACGTTTCAAAGGAGTAGCCGCATCGATCTCGACACATACTCGAGCATAAGAAATGCGTTGCTTAGATTCCGTTGCCCGATCCAAGAACAAAGACACACCCAAAACACTAGTAATTCTACTTAAGCACTGCGCATTCCAAAACTCTAGTGGCAAGTCATGGAGTTTGACCCACACTGGGATCTTAGCCATGGCCTTCTTAGATAAACATAGACAACGTCTCCATCGTTTAAGAATAAGGAGTTTACCCGAGAAATGCCAATGACCCTTTTCTAATACACTTTTCTTAGCCTCCCTACTCTGAAATTTTAAAAAGTAAAAATCTTTATCATTACCAAAGACATCAGTAAACCCGAATTGAGTTCATAAGGTCTTGGTTGTTGCCCTCACCAATGCAAAGGCCAGGTTTACATCTAGAATATAACCTACAAGGCATGTTGCCCACTCCTTATCATCAATAAATTCATTATCAATATCAACATAAGCTTCATGCTATGGATTCCTTACTTCAATGTACTCGAGGCCGGAGCTAGAAGAACTACGATTTGCTAACAATTATGCCCAATTTTTAGCCTGAGGTCTAGGCTTTTTGTCGAGCACAGCACGAGTAGAATGATGCCCTGCTCCCGCATGTTCAAAACCAACTCCACTACCCAAATGACCTCTACCATATTGGGTGCCTCGGCCACGAATGCCTCCACGATTCCCTAATATGGCACGAGGTGCAGCAACACCAGAATCAAAAAAATCCAAACCAGGGTATGGAGCAGAATCACCTTGCATTGTGTGATCGTCAGGGACTTAGCTTTATTGCTTACTTCTTTATCCTCCCTAGCTCCTTCTTCCTTCTTCCTTTCTTCTTCTTCTTCTTCTCTATTAGAACACTTAGGATAATTTTGTGGTCTCTCTCTCACCTCTCTCATCTGAAATGCATAGGGGAGAATGGGGTGTTTAGTGGGTTTTTTATTACAAAATTATAATGGAGACTTAATTATTACGTATAAGCAAATTTTTTAATTTTCTCAATTTTCATTAGTTGCATGGGAGGTGGGTGATATTTGAGAATAATATTCTCAGGTTTGGCAGCAAGGGAAGTCGGCTAAGGGCAAGTTTGAGGTAGTGCAAATATGATTTTGTATTAAATTAGGGTTTAAATTGAATTTTGGTACCATTTTGTGAAAGAAAATGCATAAAATATTACTTTTATGTATCTTTTTGGTGTCTAAACTTACTAAAATCTATTATATTAATGTGTTCATAATTAATTTAGTCTTTTCATGATTTATCATAATTTTGATAGTAATTAATTAAATAGGTGTAGGTTTTTAAGTTATTTTTTTTGAATAATTATTTGTGACATAAAAGAAAAAAAATTGTACATGTTTTCAAGGGGCATACCCCAGGTGATTACATCAACTAACATTAAGGAGAAAATCTCCTACTAATAGGACACGAAGGTAACCAAACCTAACAAACATAAATAAGATACTCTTTACCCTCGCTTTACAGCAGGGAAAAACTATCTAACAAAGCATATTCCATGCACAACCCGCATGGAGAGGAAGAAAAAACCAACATACAAGAGGATAAAAACCAGACCAACAAGAAGGACTGGTTATCCAACACACATGACACAAAATTTTGCTGAAGCTCGGCTTCTAGAAAAGCTTTAAACCTCAAACAGGCTGACCTAATCACCTCAGAAGACCTGCCAAAGAACCTCTATAAAGCTGATAGAAAACCAACCTCAAAAGCTTAAAAGGTCAAAGGAGGCTGGTCCTCTAACCACGGCGCTAGGAAGCAGGAGAAAGGACAGTCCCAAGAAAATCTCAGCTCGAAGAAGGAGACCAGCACTACCAACTCCGCGATCGGACCCATCTCCGCTCCCTAACCAAACTAGGAACCAACCTAGACGTAGCCCAAACAAGCGAAGTAACGAAATCTCCACAGCAAAATAAAGACTCTGAGAACAAGACAACGAAGGATCACAACCACAAGTCCAAGAGACAACTAAAGGGGCCACCAGAGGTCTAAGAGCAAAGTACTAGAGGTAGATGGGCCCCTAGCTAACCGAAGAACACAACAAACAGATCAGCTCAAGAGAAATCCAGTGCAAAACTGCCAAGGAAAATCACCAACTTACCATGCGCACAGGGTCACCAATCAAAAGCGATGGAAGAGCCCCACAAGTCAGAAGAAAGCTAAGGATAGAACAGCGCCAGAGAAAACCAGCTAAGAGAAACCTAAGCCATCCCAAAGGAAGCTCTGCCATCGGATCTGGACAAAAAGCTCTTCAGGTAAACCCTGCTCAAAGAACCACCAAAAGAACCACACCAAAGGTACCCAGCCAGAAGTCCAGACAGGTCCTCATCCAGACCAAAAGAACCTCAGTTCCTCAATAAGAAACACTCTCCCTGGGGGAAGGGAGGAGAAAATAGGATCCAAGAAAGCTGGAGCTAAAAAAATACTAAAAAAAACCACTGACAGGGCACCACGGGGTTGTCGAAAGAACTTGAACCACATGTACTTAATATAATTTTCCAACTTGCATGCCCATTAATCCAATGGAACAGAAGGCACGGTTTAAGCTTTTGTTAACCTGCTCTGCAACTAACAAGAGCAAAGCAGATTTCACCCAAACCATGGGCCACCATGAACCGCGCCTCACAATGACAGCGCATCTCCAGCCAAAAAAATCGGACATCTTCAGCGCTGCCAAACATAGCTCAAAGCAGGTTGCACACTGCCCAAACAATTTCCCTGCCCAGATGCACCAAGGCGCTTGGACAACAAACAATCCCCTCCAAAAGCCTGTACAAGCAGCAACCTGTCAAACACACTGCCCCAGCAACCTGTCAAAACCCCCAACACACTGTCCATGGTTTTTTTTTTTAAATTGGTTGTCAAGCCCACGCGCAGAAACCGCATGACTCTCCGATCATCTTCTTCAAACGAAATAAACCAGAGAAAGCCATGGGAGATTTAAACAATCTTCATGGTTTCTGAGATTTTAACCGATAACCCAAACAATTGGTAATGCCCTCAGCAATCATCCCAACTTTGCCCACTGAGGCGGGTCCACGCAATACTAAAAAAACCCAAAGTTTGAAAAAAACTGAAATGGTTTATTGTCACCGACCGGGCCCACTACTGAACTGCAAACTCCAGACCTACTGTGCACATTGGGCAGCGCTATACCAATCAGCGGGTTCCATTTTCCAAACCGGCGGATTCAATTTTCCATAAACAAACCAGCTGCGGTTTCACAATAGTGCATGTACACCAGCGGTTTGCAAAACCGTGGGCTGGGAGGTGATTTGGAGTGTATGTCGTTGGAGATCAAGGCTTCAGCAATAAGCCTGCCGGTGGGTCCCAAGCCAATTTGGAATCCAGCTGGATGTCATCTATAATGCCCATAGAGTGAGCTTGCCTGCCATTCCTTTAGTACAAGGGACATGTGGGTCCCGCCATCCCATGGTTTTAAAAAACCAGAGATGGTTTCATCAAGTGGAGCAAACGGACAGAACCTGCCAACCCGGCTGCCCCTTTCCACGCTTATCAGGAACACGTCAACCATTACCGAAGCAACAAAATAGCCCAGAACCTATAAACTTACTACAGCTTGAAACATAGATTGTTGAATGGAATAAGAAACTCGATTAATACTCCACACTAACCTTAAAATCACCCTGATAATCACAAAACCCATAAACCAGAAACATGGATTTTAAGAACGCAATCATTGCAAGTTTTATCAACAAACAACGATCTTCTTGCAAAACCATAACCAAATATAATCTTGATAGCCGCCATGGGATACGAAGGTGTAAAACTCGAAAATATCAATGGAGATACCAGACTGGTACAAATAACGCTCTAGTACAAACCGAGAAGAAAAATTACCTTAATCTAGTGGAGAGAAGAAGCTTCCTCCAGATTTCACTCCATCGGTTTTTGTATACCCACCAGTACTGTAGATACACCCCACCATGGCCATGGGAGTGATCCATCAGATCCACCATAAAAACGCCATAGGGAGATCTTTCTCTAGAGAGAGAAGCTCTCACCCAATGAGAATATAAATGGCTTTTAAGTTAAATTAAGATAATTTGATAAAAATTAATTTTTTGACTTATTTGTTGTGTAAAAACTTTAAATTATTATTTGTTTACTTTTGTTGACCTATATTATTATATTATTATATATATTACTTGTATAAAAAGTATTTAGGTCATAATAATACTTAATTTGTACATATTTTTCTTATTTTTAAGCTTAAAAAGATAAAAAATAGCTTTTTGAGCATAATTCCCTAGGTGGCCGGCCATGCAAGGGTATTTTTGTCATATTTGTTGTTATTTTATCTTTTATTATTTAATTGTATATAAATATCTGATTTTGGATGTCCATGTGTCAAATTTTAAATTTTTAGGACTTTTTACTGTTCTAAGGGCAAAATAGTCATTTTACTCATATTATGAGAATTTTTGATTTTTAATTTTTAATTTTATATTTTATGTTATTTACTTAATTTAAGCTATTCCCAGACTTTTTTGAGGATTAGGGTTTTGCCTCTGAGTATTTGGATCTTTTTAAGGTTTTCGGGTCAAATTAGGGGTTTTGGGTTAATTAGAGTTTCTTCTATTCATGCAACGACCTAAGTTCTCATTGTCTATCCATCGCTAATACTAGGATTTTGAGCCGGGTTGTTATAATCTACCCCCTAAAATAAATTTCGTCCTCGAAATTTCATATCGTACCTCAATTTGTGAACAACTGGGGATGACTTGTCCTCATAGCTTCTTCCCGCTCCAATGTCGATTCTTCATTATTGCCCCTAAGAATCTTGTCTTGTTGATCGATAATCCTTACCGATTGTTCTTTGAATGTGATATCTTCATCAACATGGAGTTCCTTCCAGTTTAGAATGTGAGTAGGGTCAGGCTCATACTTCCTCAGCATTGACACATTGAAAATGCTATGAATGTTGGCAAGTGGCGGTGGTAGAGCGCCAAACGATATGCCACTTCCCCAATCTTGGCTAGAACCTCGAACGGCCTTATGTATCTTGGAGCTAGCTTTCCTTTTTTGCCAAAGCGTATGACCCCTCTTCGTGATTAAATCTTCTGGAATACGTGATCTCCTACTTCAAATCGTAGCGGCCTTCGTCGTTGATCTACATAGCTCTTTTGTCGACTATGTGCGGTGAATATTCATTGCTGAATGAGTCGGATCTTCTCGATGGTTTCTTGTACTAGGTCTGGTCCAAAAAGTGCGTTTTCTCCTACTTCAGTCCAATAAATCGGTGAACGGCATGGTCTTCTGTAGAGGGCTTCATACGGTGGCATGCCAATGCTGGATCGATAGCTGTTATTGTAAGCAAACTCGACCAACGGTAAGTGTTTCTCCCAATGTCCTTTGAAGTCCATGACCTAGGCTCGAAGCATGTCTTCCAGTGTCTGAATTGTGCGTTTAGATTTTCCATCAGTCTACAAGTGAAAGGCGGTGCTGAAGCAAAGCTTCGTTCCTAAGGCAGTTTGCAAACATTGCCAGAAATGTAAGGTGAAACATGGATCAAGATATGATAGGATAGACAGTGGAATTCTATGAAGACGTACGATTTTCCTAAATGTACTTCTGGCTTAGGGTTTCCAGCTTTTCAAAAGTTCGAACTGATGGGAAACGTTCTGATTTGGTAAGACGATCTATAATTACCCAGATAGAGTCGTGTCCTGCTGGCGATCTTGGTAGTCCATAGACAAAGTCCATGGTAACGTTGTCCCACTTCCACTGAGGTATCTCCAGGGGTTGGAGGATCTCTTCTGGTCTTTGGTGCTCGACCTTTACTTACTGACAGGTAAGGCATTTGGCTACAAAACTTGCTATATCCTTCTTCATGCCATCCCACCAATAGTGCCTCTTCAGATCATGATACATCTTTATCTCTCCGGGGTGGATAGCAAAAAGTGACTGGTGGTGCTCCTTTAAGATGTCTCCTCTCAGATTCTTGACATTCGGTATGAAAAGTCGTCCTAGGTATGTTAACTGCCCATGTTTGTTGACTACCCATCCTGGCTTTGATTCCTCCACAATCAGATGCTTTCGAATAAATTCGGACTCCTGATCATACTTTTGGGCTTCAACGATCTGCCGACAAAGATTCATTGTCGCCACTGTTAGACAAAAACAGCTTCCATTCTCCGATTCTAATGGTTGGAGTCAGAATTCATTGAGCATCCCCATCATGTTCCATTCTCTTGATGCTATACAAGCCATCGCGGTTCTCATTTTTCGGCTAAGGGCGTTGGCCACCACGTTAGCCTTGCCCAGGTGATAAGCTAATATAAACTGATAGTCCTCTAAATACTCCATCCAACGGCGTTGTCTCATATTAAGATCCTTTTGGGTGAACAGGTATTTTAAAATTTTGTGATTGGTAAAAAGCTCGAACCGTTCTCCATATAGATAATGCCTCTATAACTTCAATGCGAACACCACTGCTGCAAGCTCTAGGTCGTGGGTAGGGTAATTATGTTCATGAGGTTTCAATTGTCTCGACCCATAAGCTACTACCCTTCCGTTCTGCATTAGTACACATTCTAGACCATCCTTTGATGCATCACAGTACACCATATACCCAACCTCTCGTTCGGGTATGATTAGGACCGGGGTACTGGTCAATCTTCTCTTGAGCTCTTGAAAGGCCGATCCACACTTATCACTCCACTCAAACTTCACCCTTTTTGCGTTAATCTGGTCACTGGATGAGCCATTTTCGAGAAATCCTGGATAAATCTTCGGTAATATCCTGCTAACCTAAGGAAACTACGAACTTTAAAAATATGCCGAGGTGGTTTCCACTCCAAACAGCTTCTACCTTGGTAGGGTCTACAGCTATTCCTTCCTTAGACACAATGTGTCCTAGAAATTTCACTTCGTGTAACCAGAATTCACACTTTCTTGCCTTAGCAAAGAGTTGTGAATCTCTTAACTTATGCAAGACAATTCTTAGATACTGTTCATGTTCTTCCTCAGATCGGGAATATACTAGGATGTCGTTTATAAAGATCACTACAAATTGGTCGAGGTATGGCTGAAAGAGTTTATTCATCAAACTCATGAAATCTCCTGGGGCATTGGTTAAACCAAAGGGCATGACTACAAATTTATAATGTCTGTATCAGGTTCTAAAGGTTTTCTTTGGTATATCATCTTTCTTGACTCGAAGCTGGTGGTATCCAGAGCGAAGGTTGATTTTTGAAAAACAAGTTGAGCCTCGCAACTGGTCGAAGATATCATCGATACGGGGAAGGGGGTATCGATTCTTGATTGTTACCTCAAAGAGATCATCGATACGAGGCAGGGGGTATCGATTCTTGATTATTACCTTGTTTAGTAGACGGTAGTCGATATAGAGACGCAGGGTTTCATCCTTTTTCTTGGCAAACAATGCTGGCGCTCCCTATGGTGACGTACTAGGGAGAATAAAACCTTTACTGATAATTACCCCAAAACCTTTACTAAGCAGTTCCTGGAGCGGGTTCGTTAATTCTTTTAGTTCGGCGGGTGCCATACGATGGGCTGCGATCGAAATCGGTGCAGTTCAAGGCTGAAGTTTTATCGTGAACTCAATCTCACAACGCGGGGGTAATCCAAGTAGTTCTTTCGAGAATATAGCTTCGTATTCGCACAAGACTTGGGGTAACTCAGGGGTTATTGACATGTTTGTACTATCAAGTAGATATGTCAATCTCCCTACGAAGTTACTCGATTTACAGTCCTTCGCACTACTCCGGGTCAGGATCTCGCGTCTTTTTTCTTGAATTCGCACAGTAGTGCCGTCTTCCACTTGTGTCCATATCTTCTTTTGTTGATAGTCAATGATAGCATGGTGCCCCAATAGCCAGTCCATTCCAAGGATCACGCCATAGCCATTGAAGTCCATGACTCATAGGTCACAAGTCATAAGGGTATTGGTCATTCGTAACGTGTATGCTTTACAGGTATAGTCTACTCGGGTTTGATTTCCTAAGGGTGTGACGACACTTAGGGTTTGTTCAAATTTCTCGAGCTCTAAGAACAAGGACTTCATATAGGCTAGAGATATAAAAGAATGGGATGCTCCAGAATCAAACAGTACTTTCATTAAGGTGTTGAATAACATAAACATACCTTGTATAACTTGGGTATTTTCCATTTCTTTTTCCTGCAGTGCAAAGATGCGGCCCTCCATCGGTTGATTTCCATTATTGTTCTTGGGATTTTCAGTTTTCAATCCATTGCCCAAGCCTCCTTGTGATCTCTGATTCTTGTTGAGAGGTGGTCTTCCTCTTTCATTTTGCGACTGAGTAATTGGTTTGGTGACTTGGACTTGTTGTGGTAATCTAGGCTGCTGGGTCTGAGGTTGCCTCTATTATTGGGGTTGATTGCTTGGATTCCTCTGCGTGAGGTGAGGGCACTCATACTTTTTATGTCTTGGTTGGCTACATTCAAAGCACACTACGGATGTCGCAAGGGGTTCCCTTGGTCATCCTTGTTGGTACTCTCGGTGATACGATTTCATAGGAATAAATGTTTGGTTGCTCCTCACCAGTCCTCTGGAGCTGGTACTTCCTCTCTTCTGGTTCCATGTCTTCCTGGAGCCTGCTTGTTATGTCTCAGCTAACAGGGCTACGTTCACTACCTTTGGTATAGGTGAGAAGCTGTAAGCAGATCACTCTTGCTCGGATAGATGGCTCCAAGCCCTATTCGATCTTTTACGCCTTCGATTCTTCATCCGGTATGATTGTTGTGGAAAAACGACTCAACTCCTCGAAACAATTCACATACTGCATCATGGTTATTGTCCCTTGCTTAAGTTCTAAAAATTCTCAGATCTACCCTCGACAAAAAGGGGCTGGAAAATATTTTTCCAAAAATAGACTCTCAAACTCCTCCTCTGTCAAATTTGCTACATCCTGGGTGTTGGTGACCATAGTCCACCAATGATTAGCTTCTCCTTTCAACAGGTGGGCAGCTAAAGCCACTCGATTGGTCTCATCCTAGACTCCCATCAAGTTAAACAGTTTCTTGACTGTTCTCAGCCATTCCTCTGCCTCTCTTGGCTCTATTCTCCCTCAAAACGTCAGGGCTCGCTGCCTTCATAGTTTTGACAGAAACCAGGCTCGGTCACATACATGTGAGCAATTGATACTAGCGGCTAATTCTCGTAACACCTGAGCTAGTCTCGGTACCTCATTGTCTGTTGGCCCATTTGCCTATCGGTGGTTAGGTCTTCTACTCGCCATTCTAAAATAAAAGAAAAAGAGTGTTAAGATTTTGGGAGTTATTCTAGTTCTTAATTATTTGTTATAATTTGAGATTTTGTAAAGTTAGGTTGAAGTTTACAGAACTACTTATAAAGATTTCGACATCAAAGATTTGCATTTTATTTCAACTCATAGTCAATACAAGTTTATCAAAAGTTCACACAGTACACATATAATCTTCAAGTTAAAGGAAAAAAGTACAAGGCAATCGTGCTAATATCTAAACGAACAAATGTGGATAAAAGTGGCAGACAATTGATTCGCGTTCCTAGGTCACGTCGGTGATATTGTAGCAGCGCCATTGCATCTCGACATGTCATACGCTAGTTGGCCCCATCTGTACTCTATTAGTTATGGCAGTCAAAGTCTCTTGCTATGTCTTGGGGTCGTCAAAGTTGATGGCCGGGTCGCACAGGTCGATAATTCCTCTCTCATCTGTGGGCCTCTGATGCTGCACCCATCCTATAGTTAACATGTCCCCCAGTTGCGTCTTGAATCTGGGTGGAAAGTCTAGGTGGTAGAGTTTTTGGCTGCATTTCTCGATCACACGTACGGGTCCTATGTAACGCGAAAAGGCCTCTTGTTCTCTCCACATACATGTGTTCTGGACAGATTCTGGCATACACCCGATCCCCCACATGGAAACCCTGGAACTCTGGGTGGCTGTAGTAGATGGCAGAATCCATAGTCTCATCTTCATGGACTCGGGCAGAGGTGCCTTAAGCTGATCGTATGGGAAGGCAATTGATACTTCTTCTTCTTCGTCGTCGTCGGCATCGAAATCTTCCTCGTTCAGTTCCTCATCTGCCTCCATCTCATCACCTTCATCTTCTAGATTGGCCTACCATTCCTCCAAAAAAACACAAGCTAAAGGGACGACGTCAATAGGTTCTTTCTCCTCTATAGGTATCTCATTTGGGTCCTCTTTTGGATCTTCTTCGGGATCTAAGTCTTCAGGTTTCGATGTTGCCCATGGTTCCCTAGCCGGTTCTGCGTTGGACGCCATCCTAAGAAAGAAAAGATAGAGAAAACCCAAAGCTAAAGATTTTAAGTTGTTAAAATTATATGTGATAAATTAATAATACAGACACTCTACAGAGTTTCTACACTACAGAACTCGCAATCTCTCATCTCCCAAGGCCTCAAGGTTCACTAAATTTAGGCTCTAATACCAACTGTGACGCCCCGTCCTCCAGGAACGTCAGGACATACGTAACTATAAATAAGAGAGATATTCTAGCCATGTATTCATAATTACATACTATAATTACTACATCATTAAATGTTCAGAACTTGTTCAAAATACTTAACGAATACAATCATCCAGAGACTTTAACAAAAGTTACAATATGTCAGTGAAAAACTGAACAAAAGATCAAAAAGAGAAAATTATACATCTTCAAGCGGCGTTGTTGGGGTTGGCTGGCTCCTGCTACTCTCCCTGTTCCTTGAAGTCTTCTTCTCCTACGAACATACCTTCCTCAAATTGTTCTTCTTCTTCACCTGTAGCACGAATACCATGAACCGAAGCCCAGAAGCAAATTTCTTAAACCGTCTAACAAACTCACTACAAAATGTCCTACAATACATATCGTATAATATCCAATACAAATTTAAGGTCGAAGAGACAGATAATTTAATATTTTCAACAAGGCAAGCATATATAAGAACGATTGTGCGAGTGCGTGATGCAGATGAATGTAATGCAGTTGCCCAACCCAATGTACTTCTAGAACAATATCATGAATTCCACATTAGGAATTACAGAGTAGACTTGATGGGACCTAATCACCGAACCTATCCTCGCCTCATTGCGAAAAGTAAACCCTCGCCTTGGCTACATGCCTTAACCATTTTACACGATGGCAATGGCATGGGGGCAGGCCTTCCAAATTTCTCCATCCTTATTCCAGGCCAACCGATCTGACATTAAGGATCAGAATGTTCGTTAAGCGTCAACCCAAAATCTAATTAAAAAGCTAGTGACGAACCCGTGATGCCTGACCCCTTTTTTTTATAATAAACATTCTCCCAATTCATTTTCAAATTTGGCAACCAGGGATGCCCTAAATCCAAAACTACAGAAGAATGATTTCTATTTCACCTAACCCAAAATGATAGGTAGGAAAGGGACTTTGATAACCCAAATGAAATGTTGGGATGCTCATAATGTGCAATATGCTTCGCGTATATAATTAATTATAGTATGGCATATAAACATGATATGGCGCAGGGTACGACTCGCTAAAGCAGAAAGTACAAATATACGAAGCATGGTATACAATTCAAGTGATATGGATTCAATATGTCGGCATGGTTTCTAATTATCAAATTGTTAATTTCGTATACCAACCACTCACATAAATCAAATAAAGTCCATACGTTCAAGTTTTATAAAGTAACATGCCACTCAAGCACTTAGCCAAATTTAAGTAAGTGTTTAATTGTCAATTTTAAAATTACAGTAGTGTTTTAAGGTAGCTAGGTATGTATTTAATTTTTGATTTTTGAATACCAATTAGATAAAAATATTTTTCTACAACTTTCATGTTTAACACTAAGGTTAGATCCTGGGGAGAAAGGGTTATTTATTTTATTTAAGTGAAAACTATTCAGCACTTTATAGAGAAAAAAGCAGAATTTAGGTTTCAGTTGTCCACAATTTTGGGGAATCAATTCTCGTGCTATATGTATAATATTTGGTGAGGTTTTAGGCTAAGGTGTTCCCTATAAGTTTCATGTTTTGTGCTAGGGCAAGTTGTTTGAAACATATTGGTGATTTTGGCCAATGTATAAAGTGGGTTTAGTCAGCCTATAAAGAGTGCAGAATAGGGTTTCAACAGAAAATGTTCAAACTTTTTGGGGTATTATCCGAGGGTATTTTGGGTTGATTGTTTCTCAATATTTTGTGTAATGTGTTAGACACATTTTTAATATTTACCACTTTTGGATTTGACTATTAAAAACTTAGGGTTTTGATCTCACAAAAATATGTGACAGAGGGCTCTGTCAGTCACTAAATCTCAACAATGACTTTGGGAAGGGTTTTGACCTATCAAGATTTCATATTTTTGGTTTATTTTTTGTGAACGGTAATACTAAAATGTCCTCTACAAGTTTGATGTTTTGACCCAAGCTTGGTTCTTACTCTAACTTAGGGATTTTAGGTCTGCAACTCAGAGTGGTCAAGATTTGACACTCTTTGAAAAAAATAGTATATTTGGAGTTACAACTAACAAAATCACTCCAAACTAATTTTGTATGATAGAGAACTTAAAAGTATAGATTTTGACATAAAAATCACATTTAGATCATTTTTCTACAATTAGTTATGGTATTTTAAAGTTTGTGGTAGAATGTTGGTAAGCCCAAAAAATTAAGTTATCTAGGGTTTTGGTAGCTTAGCTCATGTTGTGTGTATTTTTGATATATTTTCTTTGCATGTATGTCTTATACTCATACAAATCAAAACTCCATAACATATTGAAGCCATAAAAGTCAAAAATATTCACATCAAAGAACATGCAAGGCTTAATCTTGCATGATCAGTCCACAATCTACTCCTACGATGTCTTTTTGAGTTAATTTTTGTTTCTTATTTTTAGGGTTAATTATATAGATGGATTGAGGTCTATTTCATGAGAGAATATCAAAAAGTTTTAGGAGATTTACTTACTTATTTTGATGCTCTAAAGGTTGAAGAAGAGTGGTACTTAGCTTTATTGCTTACTCATTGATCCTCCCTAGCTCTTACCTTCTTCCTTTCTTCTTCTCCTTCTTCTCTATTAGAACACTTAGGATATTTTTGTGATCTCTCTCTCACCTCTCTCAGTCGAAATGCATAGGGGAGAATGGGCTATTTAGTGGGTTTTATAACAAAATTATAATGGAGACTTAATTATTACATGTAAGCAAATTTATGAATTTTTTCAATTTTCATTGGTTGCATGGGAGGTAGGTGATATTTGAGGACAATATTTTCAGGTTTGGCAGCAAGGGAAGTCTGCTAAGGGCAGGGTTGGGGCAGTGCAAATCTGATTTTGTATTAAATTAGGGTTTAAATTGAGTTTTGGTATCATTTTGTGAAAGAAAATGCATAAAATATTAATTTTATGTATCTTTTTGGTGTCTAAATCTACTAAAACATATTATATTAATGTGTTTATGATTAATTTAGTCTTTTTATGATTTATCATAATTTTGATAGCAACTAATTAAATAGGTATAGGCTTTTAAGTTAAATTAAGGTAGTTTGACAAAAATTGACTTTTTGACTTATTTATTGTGTAGAGATTTTAAATTATTATTAATTTATTTTTTTGACCTATATTATTATATTATTATGTATATTACTTGTATAAAAAGTATTAGGTCATAATAATGTCTAATTTATACATCTTTTTCTTATTTTTAAGCTTAAAAATGTAAAAACTAGCTTTTTGGGCATAATTTCCTAGGTGGCCAGCCATGCAAAGGTATTTTTGTCATTTGTGTTGTTATTTTGTCTTTTATTAATTAATTGTATATAAATATTTAATTTTGGGTGTCCATGTATCAAAATTTGAATTTTTAGGACTTTTTACTGTACTAGGAGTAAAATGGTTATTTTACCTTTATTAGGAGATTTTTTTATTTTTAATTTTATATTTTATGTTATTTAATTAATTTAAGTTGTCTTGAGATTTTTCCGAGTATTAGGGCTTTGCTTTTGAGTATTTATTTTTTATAGAATTTTTGGGTCAAATTAGGGTTTTTGGATTAAGTTGGGTTTCTCTTATTCATGCAGCGACCTAAGTTCTCATTGTCTATTTGTCGCTAATACTAGGGTTTTGAGCTGGGTTGTTACAAGTTATGTGTGACAAGTTAGTGTATTTGGCCATTTTATAAATTAGGTTCTGTTAGCCGCCAAAACTCAGCAGAGTCGGTTGTAGACAGAGAGTTTGAAATGGTTTTGAGGAACCTTCTTAAGCTATCTAGGTTTGATTTTTGGACAAAAAGTAGTTTAATATGTTATCTATAATGTTCATGTAGACCCGTTTTGGAGTAGGTCACTAAAAATAGGGGTTTTTTGGCTATAAAAAAACGTGTGACCGAAGTATCTTTTAAGGGATGAAACATAATAGAGAGTTTCAAAGGGGTTTTGACCTATCAAAACTCCATATTTTGTGCTCATTGTTTGTGGGTAGTTATATATACATGTTATCTACAACTTTTATATTTTGGCCAAAACTCGAATCTCATTGTAATCTAGGGATTTTAGGTCGGTATTGTTGGCTGGTCGAAAAATGATACACTTTGGTAGAATTGCAATATCTCGAGTTATATTTACTTAAATGAGTTGAAATCAACATTAAAGGAAAGATAACACAAAAAGCTAAATCAGAACATAAACAATATACTTAGATCAATTTTCTATGTTGAGTTATAGTGTTCCAAAGATTAGGACAGAAACATTCAAGTTCTAAAAAATCAAGTCCTTATATGCTCAAGTCTCCTACTTATGATATGTCAAGGTTTTATCCCATTTCTTTGCATGCTTGTGTTTTAGACGTGACTATCAAGGTTTCAGCACACTTTTAAGTCATCAAACTCAAAAATAACAACACATAAACATATCTCATATTATTCAAGAACACAACAGCCCATATTTCTCAACTATGATGCCTTTTCGATTTGTTTTCGGATATTAATTTTTAAGGTATTTAAAAAGATGAGTTGAGAGATATTTTGAGTGATATTAGACATAAGATTTAGAGATTTTACTTACTTGTTTGGGGGCTCAAAAGATGGTAGGAAGGAAGGACTTGGGTTTTGGAAAATACTCATTGATTTCTCCTTGGATCTTTCTTCTCTTTCTTTCTCCTTCTTTTCTTTCTCCTAACTTTTGAAGAACTCCTCAAGAACACTCAATCTGGTTTCTCTCCTCTCTAGACCAAAAATAATGAAGGGGGAAACAGGGTGTTTGGCTTGGTTTATATAGCTTACAAGAACAAAATGATGCATTTTTAGTCATTTTTCTTCTATATCACATGGGATGAGACTTGGTGCAAATTTTGAGGGAGCATATCAGATTTGGTGGTGGGAGTTCGGTTAGGGTCAGTTTGGGAGGACAAAAATCTAATCTCCCATCAATCACAGAATTTTACCTTGGTTTGCGTGCCATTTTGTGCAAAAAAATATTTTAAAAGTTAATTTGATATATTTTTTGGTGTCTTTTTCTATTGAAACTTATTATTTTAGTATATTTATGATAAATTTAGTATTCCTATGAATTATCATAATTTTTATAACAATTGATTAAGTAGATGTGGTCTTTTAAGTTAAATTAAGCTAATTTGACAAAATATGACTTTTTGACTTATTTTAATGTGTATGAACTTTGATAAAGATTTGTTTATTTTTGTTAGCCTATAATACCATATTATTATGTATATTACTTATTCAATAAGTGTTGGATCATCGTAATGCTTGATTTGACACTTTTTGGGGATAATTAACTGTAATATAAAAGAAAGAAAGAAATTAATTACCCAAAAAAAAAATAAAGGAAAAAATTACATGATTACAAGGGGTACAAAGAGAACTGGTCAATAAGGGGTATTTGTGTCATTTTGATGTTATTTTGTCTTTTTCTACTTAATTGTACTTAAATATTTGATTTAGGATATTCATGTGTCAAATTTTAGATTTTTAAAACTTTTTTTATACTATGGGCAAAATTGCAATTTTACCCTACTTATGAGAATTTTTAATTTTCAAATATTATATTTCATGTTATTTACTTAATTTAGAATGCTGAAAGATTCTCCAGGTGTTAAGATTTTGTTACTTGAGTTTTGGATCTTTTTAGCGTTTCTAGATCGAACTAAGGGTTTCGGGTTGAGTTAGGGTTTCGAACCTCTTCCGTGCTCTGTGACTTCATGGGCTATTTGTCACTAACACTTAAGATTTGGGTTAGGTCTTTACATGAGTTATTATCAACCGGGTTGTTACAACTAGGGTCCGAATTAGGACATTACAATCTTTGCTTGATTTGTTATAGTGGTACTGACTCCTTCAACTGTCCGTTGCGATTCTAGAATTTCCCTCATCATATCAGCCATAGTTAGTTCCAGGTTTGCCATCGACAATCTCGACTAATTGGTATGTCTGAGTCTTCCACTCGGAGATTGAGCCCAAGTTCGTATAGGTTCTTTTCTTCTCGGCGCTATTATCCCAAGTCTCTAAACTCAAAGGCCTCACGCAAAATCAGAAGACTCATTACCCGGGCTCCTAATCGAGGTGCTAACTATACAAACAAAAGCATCTATAAAAAGAAAATTACATAATCCTAAAAGATTTATTAATCATAAAAGAAGGGTTCTAAGAATCTACATGCACATGAAAAGGCTGGTAGGTCTTCACACAGTGTACCTTCTGAATAGAGTCAAGAATAAACCTTCTAATGCCAGAAATGGTGTAAGGTATGGTCAAACGGTATGCAATAACTCTTTTTCCCACATATATGGGAACATGTGGCCAAAAAGCTTGTTGACTTCCCCGACATAGCTCCGAGACAATAAACTGACCGAGGTATCGGATAAGCGGAGCAGGGGTTGGAGAACCAAGCATACAAGTATGCAAACACAAATGTGAATACCGATAAAAAGTTTACAACAAGAACCTTTGATATTTCAAGTTTAGCCCTATGTCATTTTATTTGGAAAACTAGTCCCCAACGGAGTCGCCAAAAAAAGCTGTGGATGTTTTGGTCTCACGGGATGCACTAGATATTTATTGTTTTTAGAAAAATATTCTTTCTTTTTTATATGTAAAAGAACAAAAATCCAAGATATCTGAGCATCCATTTTGAAAAATGAAATCTCCACTTGGTTTTTGAGAAAAATTAAGAAAAATAAAAGAAGGCTGTGGGTCTTTTAGAAAACGTAGCTAGAGAAAAAGAAGGGCTGGGGGCTAGGGTACTAAAAGGGAAGGTGTTAGGCAACCTTTTCACCCAACCGTGATGTTGGCTTCTACTTTGTCAATACTGGTTCCTGTTGTAAACTTTTTAAAGATAGCATATACAGAATATGAGAGTTAAAGATAGTTCAAACAAAAGCAATCAATGAAACAAAATCCTAACTATGATTCCTAGAGTCATGTAACTTGGTTTTTATTTCTAGAGATGCCTCATGTATTGTTTGTAACTTGGCTTTTATTTTTAGAGATGTCGCATGTATCGTTTGAGCAAAGTAAAGTGAAAAATATGCAAATAAGGAATAAATGAACAAATAAGGTTTAAGGGTAATGCAACAAAGTTTTTGTCCCTAAGATTCTATAAACAGGATGTACATAATAATAAAAGAATAGAAGAGAATTATAGAAAAAAAGAATAATAGAAGAGACTTAAACATCATATTTAAGCTATTGGGCAGGCATAAAACTCACGGCCATAGCAATTGCGGCCGTGACAAATATGGTCACAAAACAGGTGGTCGTGATAAAAATAGGGTAACCGCGAAGAATGGAATGAAAAAGCTCACAACCATGACAAATAAAAGTCGCGGCAATGGTTTTTTAAGGGTACAAAAATGGTATATATATTGTACAAGGTTTAAAATAGGCTCAAATGAAGATGATATACGGGATAGAGACCATAACTCATTGGTATTAGGTTAGATCCACTATCCTTCACTCTCCATGCGAACAAAGATTCTAAAACAGAATGTGTATGATATCAAAATGAAAAACAGGATGCTTAAAACATATTTTCATATCATTGGCCTCACATACCTTTACGGCCGTAACAACAGGATATGGTGATCGTGACAAAAATGAAGGAAAAAGTTGCGGCCGTCATATTATTATAACCTCATAACATACAGATATGAAAGTGTATAGAATGGAGATCATGATCCATTTGTTCTAGGCCAGATTTGTCATCCATTACCCAACAGAAAACTAAACAGAGATATAAAAAAAAGAAAATGCTAAACAGAGCAATAAAATAATATACAACCTTGAAATAAACATATAGAAGAGAGTTTTGAAGATGGTTTTTTTTTGTATTTTTAGTTTTAAAATAATGTCACGGCCGTAACAATAGAAAATTGTGGCCATAAATATAAAGAGGCAAAAATGTACCAGCTTTTATAAAAAATACACGATCGTGACTATGAATTTAACAAAATATACGACCGTGACATAAAAATGTCGCAGCCATCATGTTCTAGAATTTTAAAAAGTTTTTAATGTGTTTACTGTACTTATGAGCATCGAAACATGCCGTAAAAGAACGGTCAGAGGAGAGCTTCTCTCTCTAGGAGAGCTCTCCCCAAGGTCGTCTGTGGCGCTACTGGTACGGTTGATGAAGGTTTTTGATGGTGTTCTATGAATCTCTGAAGCATCTCATGAAGAGTAGATCTGAACTTCAGGTTAGCTTGACTCTTCGGTGTATTTGTTGATGAGAAAATGATAAGTCTTGATGTTCTAGTTTGTGTTTGGATCACTCTCCTGACAATGGTGGGGTGTATCTAAGGCACCGGTGAGCGATGGTGTTTACGGTAAGGATCGGTCTCTACCGATTTGGGTTTTCGTTCTATGTTTGTGGTATACCTGATCTGAGGCCCAATTTTGTTTCGACTTTAGTTGCTGCTATGGTGTTTAGCGTAGCCATGTTATGTTTCTAGTTTTTTTTTGGTTGGTCAGAAGTTGAAGACGAGTTTCCTATTCCGGTGGTTACGTACTGGTATGGTTGCGACTGTGGTCTCCAATGATGATCTATGATTAATCCCCTTTGTTTAGGTTAGTTGGTCAAAGCATTAAGGTTTTTTCAGAGGGTTATGGGGTGGATTGTAATGATGTTTTTCTGTGTTTTGGGGTTGTCCTGTTCCAACGAATGAGAGTTGAAGATGATGCGTGTATTCCAAGCGCGCCAATATTAGAGTCATGGATCACTTTGTCTGTGCTATGGAAACAGTTGAACTGGTTGAGACAAGACGATGCTGATTGTATGAGGAAGACAAAGTTGTTTACCGTTCAGTGCTCTGTTCATGAACCTATACACGCGAAGAAGATGAAGGTATAAACACGTACTGTGGTAGGCGAGTGGGGTTAACTGCTGCGTTCTTTTGCAGGTCTGGTATTCACTCCTTTTCATAAACCACCCTGGTTCTTCAAAACTGTGGGTTCACTTTTTTGTGAGTGCTCCAAGTAATAGTGGGTTTTTGGGTGGACCCCACTCTTCACTTTGGAAAAGGTTACTTCCTAGCTGTCAAGCTGCAGCTGTATGTGAAGACACGTACTTCTACACGTTTTGATTTATAGGAACTGAATAGTGGTTTTTTCAAAACCACAGGCGGCGGTGGGTCCCTTGCGTGTATTGTGCTATGATGCTTGAGGGTTGCATAAATTCAATTAGGTGCAAAGTGGGACCCGCGGGTGTGTGGATCTAGGAATACCTGTTGCCTAGCAGTGGCGGGACACAGTTTTTTGTGGGCCTGCGCTGTGTATTGTAGTAAGAAAAGGAGAAAGTGTATTTTAGCAGCTGTTTTGGGACAGAGGTTTATGTCAGATGGTCGGCTCGCGCTATAGTACTACATCTGCAAAATTATTGGGCAGTGTAAGTGGGTGTTTAGCCCGAGAATCCAATAGTTTTTAAAAATACAAATTGTGGGGAGCCATGTGTTGCTGTGCGTTTTGGCTCTCTTATTGTTTTTTTTTTGTGAGTTTGGTGTCTATCTTTTTCTCTTTTCACATCAGGAGAGCGTTCCCGTTGCACCAAGGAGAACGTTACTTATCTGAGATGCTCTGTTTACTTTGGTAAGTCTTGAGTTAGGCTTTTATTATTGGCTGTTGTTAACTCCCAATGATGGCTGTCTAGATTAAGGATCTAACCCTGGTATAGTTTTTTTGCTATCATTATCTGAGGTATTCTTGTCTTTATCCTTTTCCCCCTTTTGTTTGAAGAGTGTGACTATCTCTGTGAGGCTGAGTTCTTTGATCCTATTTGTTTCGTGTTGCTTGGGCTGAAGCTTTTTGAGGGGTTTTTTGCAAGTGGAACCTGCGGGGCTTTTTTGATAGGGGTTCCCTTTGATCAGACAGGATAAATTATGATTATGCTGATTCTCTGCGGCTTCTGTTGATAGAGTTGTTCTATGGTCTGGGAAGTGCTCATTTCCTTGCTGTTTAGGTTACGTTGGCTAGGGAGTGGAGGTGGGACTGTTGACGGTTTTGGTTAGGCGCTGGCTTTCTATTTCTGTGCTGAGGTTTTTCTTGGGGCTGTCCTATCTCATGTGCCTTAGCGCCGTGGTTGAGAACCAGCTTTCTCGGACCTCCTGAGGTTCTAGGGTTTTGAGTTCTTCTAAGCTATATTGCAGTTCGTAGCCAGAGTTTTTAGAGGAGTTGTGGGGAGCCATGTACTACTATGTTTTGGCCCTCTTCTCGTCTTTCTTTTGTTAGCTCGGTGTCTATCTTTTCCTCTTTCCACACTTGGAGAGCATTCCCGTTGCACCCAGGAGAACGTTGCTTTTTTTGTGATGCTGTGCTTACTTTGGTAAGTCTTGGGTTGGGCTATTACTATCGGCTGTTGTTGGCTCCCAATGATGGTTGTCTGGATTAAAGATCTAGCTCTGGTATGATTTTATGCAATCATCATTTGAGGTGTTCTTGTCACTATCTTTTCCCCTCATTATTTGGGGAGTGTGACTATCTCTGTGAGGCTGAGTTCCTTGGTTGGGTATGTGGTTTTCCTTGGTCTTGTTAGTTCTTTGATCCTATTTTTATATTGTTGCTTGGGTAGTGGCTTTTTGAGGAGTTTTGAGGTGATCCTGTATGCCATTTGTTTGGGCTTACCTCTCGCCCTTCTTACATGTTCGAAGTGCCTTTCTTTAGCACCTAGGAGTGTGGTGCTCGTCAGAGATGCGGAGTTTATGTTGATAGGGTTACGATTGGTTTCGCCTGTTACTATTGGCTGCGGCGTTACCTCTTGACTTGGTTTATGTTGTATGTTTGGTTTTGTTATGATAGTAGTGTTTTGATTTGCAGTAGTTTCGTTACCCTATCCATGTGGGTTGTGCATAGAGCGTGTTTTATTTGACTAATTTCCCCGCTTTTAAGAAGTGGTGGGGTTGTTTTGGTTTTAGGGTCTTATGTTTTTCAGGATAGATTTGGTTATAGGGGTTCTCCTCCTATATTGTACTTATGTAATTACCTGTGGTATGCCTCTTGTACACATGTTCTTTTCTTTTTTCCTTTTATGTTACAATTAATTACTCAAAAAAATGACGTAAATAAATATAAATATATGAAACAGAGAACTATGAACATACTGCTAGTAATGAAAAACTTAGAGAAAATAAATATTTTTTTGGGTAATTAGAAAATAATAATAAATAATAATAAAAACTTTATTCACGACACCCTCGGATGAAGAAGATGAGGGTCTAAGAAGAGTCGTGGTATCCTAAGGTTACCTCGTGTGAATATCCACCTCGAATGACCCATCGGTGGTGAGAATATGATACCTCCAAGCTAATACATGTGCTCCATGAACTCCTCTGATGCAAGTAAGAACACGAACGAGGCTCAGAAAGTATAGGATGGAAGGGAAAATATCGAATGGGGGAGTATTTTAACAAAGTTTAGGCCTCTAGGTGTTTCTCTCACTGGCTCTTGTGAAAAATGACGCCTATTTATAGGCAAGGTGAGCAACACAAACCCCTTCTGGGATGTTGCCACCTGTCTAAAAAGGGATAATAGTGATGGCTACTACCTTTTTATTTTTGTACAGTGCTGGCTTCCACCTTTATGGTCATCAAAAGGACAGCTGTAACTTTCAAAAGTAACAGCTTGGATAAAAAAGCAACGGCCGTGACAAAGAAAGTCACGGTTTGATTTATGGTTTTCAAAAAGTTACAGCCGTGAGAGTAAGGACATAGCTTGTTCTAGAGTTTTCAAAAGGGTGGCGCCATGCGGATGGGAATGTAACGGCCTGAAGGAATTTTTTAGGGTTTTTGGATTTTGAGCCATATTCGTGATTTTGCATGCTTGGGAATGTCTTTGAGCATGATTCTCATACTTTTATCATTAGAGCGCATTCAAAATGGGTGCCTAGGATTTGACTTAGTCAGACTAGGGCGTCTACACCAAAGTATGAGAACAAGATAGGAAGAAGAAGGAAGGAACAAGGAGGTAGAAGGTCTTTGGGGACCAAAGCCACATAAAGCCAAGTCCTCTAGCCATTCTCCATTTTTAGGTCCTCAAACAAGTAAGTAAAACCTCTAAACTCTATGTTAACCTCATAGAAAAATCTCCCTCAACTCATCTTTTAAAACACATTCAAAATCAAGAATCAAAAAATGGACCAAAAAGGCGTTGTAGTGAGTAAACTAGGGGATGTTCATGTTTTTATGATAGGAGATATGTTTGTATGTTGGTATTCATAAGATATGTAACTTCTATAAGTTCTGGAACAATGATATTTAAGTCTAAAATACATACATGCAAGGAATAAGAACTATATGTTGACAAACCATGAGCTAGGAGGCTAGAACATATGTAAGCCTGATTTTTGAGCATTTTTAACTCTTTACCCAGATTTTGGAAAAATCGTAACTAAATATAGAAAAATGATCTAAGTGTGTTCTTTATATCCAGAGATAGGTTTTGATGTTATCTTTCATACAAAATTTATTTTAATGAGTAGAACTCGAGATATAATATTTTTACCAAAGTGTGTCAGTTTCTGACCAATCAGTATTGCAGACCTAAATACCCTAGTTTAAAACAGGATCTGAGCTTAGGTTGAAGTGTGAAAGTTATCAATAATATGTATATCTTTCTGTCCACAAAAAATGAGCCCAAAATATTGAGATTTGATAGGTCAAAACACCTCTGAAAGTCACTATAGTGGATGTGT
The DNA here is from genome assembly GCA_034768845.1 of Heliamphora exappendiculata. Taxonomy (NCBI): domain Eukaryota; kingdom Viridiplantae; phylum Streptophyta; class Magnoliopsida; order Ericales; family Sarraceniaceae; genus Heliamphora; species Heliamphora exappendiculata. The sequence continues at coordinate 31,340 of JAOTRH010313017.1, forward strand.
GAGTAACAAAACCTTCTATCACATGTTTTTATGCAACCAAAACCCCATATTTTTAGTGACCTACTCCAATAGTAGTTTTCATGAAAAGTGTAGGTAACACATTTATTTAGGTTCTGACCAAAAAGCAGACCTAAAAACCCCCGGATAGTCCTTAAAACTATTTTAAAACTCTTCGTTGAAAACAGGTTTTGTTGTGTTTTTTATAGCTGAATGAACCTATTTTACTAAATGACTTATTTATCTAACTTGTTTCAAACAACTATCCTGAGCACTATTCATGAGGCTTGTAGTGGACATATTATAATAAAACATATCTAAAAATTAAACAGGTAGGACTGGGTTTGATACCCTAAAATCGAGGCCAACAGAGGCCTTTTTTTGTAATTTTCTCTAAAAAATACTAAATAATTTTCAATTCTATGAATTTATTCACCTATTTGCCTTATGATTTGACCAATATTCGCACTTGTTTCTCCTTCTATTCAATTCCTTATCCTTGAACTAAGTCTTTTTTCGTAGAGCTCGACATCAATTTTTTGTTAATTACTTGTTTCGAACATTCGACATTAATAAGATCTTTTTCCATCATTCATTTTCTTTCGATCCTAATACCATAATCTATTACAGTGATTTTGAGAATTCTTTGTACACTCTTGAAATTCTTATAAGAGAAGTAGACTTGGATGCTTGAATTGAAGTACGTTAGACCGACGTAACTTCAGGATAAATATATGGTTTGGCTACCCATCGTTTATCATCTCTTTGTTAAGACCTAATTATAGCATATTGGTCCTGAGAACATTTCTTTGAATATTGATCGTTTGTCATTAATCCCTTATCCCACGTGCGTTGAAGCCTCAAATGACCTCTCGATCTAGGTCAACAGTGATTTCCTTAGCCATGATCCATTTCCCTAATTCAATCTATCTTTTGAACCATCTAAGATTCCACACTCAGCTATTTTAGTCCCAGCTATATATCATGCAGACTAGTGCATTATTCGAAACCCTCAGCTAAATGCTTGTCCATTCGCCACCCTATGATTGCTTTTCTTGAGACCAATAAAATTTGAACTACCCTTCCTTATTGAACCCCAATGCATGTTTTCAAGAACCTCGGTTGACCTTTAAAACCTTACCCACTAGGCCAGCGAGCTATGGTAGTCATCAGGATATTATGCCATAAAGATTTAGCATTTTCACGGGAAACTTGGACGACGCACAAGAACCTTCTAATGCCTTTTCAAAGCATGAAATAGATTTCTTCTTGGTGTTACGGCTTAGAATGCCTGCCAATGTCTACGTTTAACAAATTTTAAAAATCAAGACCCCCGACTACAGGGACGGCTAAGGGTTTATTCAACTAACTACATCTTATTCGGAGGCTTTGATAGATAGAACTATGCCATAACAAATTACAATTGGAAACGACAAATTTGCACCTGGGGACTTACGACATCACCACACGACAAAGTTCAAGCTTCTCCAGACTAGCTCGTAGCTATCAAAGGAACTGAGGAACAAGAGTTATATTGGCAGTAGAAAAAAAAGTGAGATAACCCCAAGCTCAAGATATTCGACTTGCCACGCAAAAGAGGAAGCATGGCCACATGTATCGATACTTAAACCCTACGTACCAACACGTCAAGGCCAAATGACAGAAAGAATGGGACAACCCTGGGATAGATCAAAATGGAAATGGAAGCATATGACTGCGGACTTCATCACCAGATTTTTGACACACCATAGCATCCATGTTATAGTCAATCGCCTCACCAAAACCAATCGCTTCCTATCAGTTAAACCTCGCTACATGTTAGTTACCTCAAGCCGAAAGTACCTCTATGACATGTTACACCTACTTGAGTTCTCTACCCAACCAAGACCCTCGATTGAGAACAACTCGAGTGAACAATGACGCAACTTCGAGGAGAGCTCAATAAAGATCCGAAGGAAGGTACTCCAAAAGAAAATTAATTCTATTGAACAAGCTTTATGGAAGCACCACAGAAGAAAGAAGAGCTAACTTGAGAATGAGAGGGCGTAACGTTAGTAAATCATCCACAAACCTTTCACACGAAAAAGTATAGGACAATTTTGAGGACGAAATTTATTTTAAGGGTGATAGATTGTAACGATCCGATTCGGACCCTAGTTGTAATGACCTGATTTGGACCCTAGTTGTAATGACCCGGTTCAAACCCTAGTATTAGCAGTGATTAGCCAATGAGGTCGCTAAAAGCTTAGGAAAAACCCTGATTCAACCAGAAACCCTGATTCGATCCAGAAACCCTAAAAGACCTAACACTTAAGAGGAAAAACCCCTGATACGAAAAGAAAGCCTTCAAAATCTCGGAGATTGTTAACTACTCTAAGACACTAATTCAAAACGCTAAGGAGCTAAACCTAGAAATGAAACTCTGGGTCCCAAATTCTTCTTAAAAAATTCTAACATAGTCTCGTAATCTTTTAAGCCTAATAATCTACATGTGTTTCCCTATAATAAAAAAGCACAAATTTCAAGTCTAATGAATAAGAGAATCAAGTACAAACCCCAACTATGAAAGAACATTATACTCAAAGACCTAAAATCCTATAACTTTCAATAATTGTACTTTAACCCCAAATCTTCAAGATAACTGCACTGTTAGCCTAAGACACCAAAATTCATAAGTTATAAATCTCATAAAAAGACACTTTAATCTACGTCCAAATTACTCTCAAGAGTTCTTAAGAATTTTAGTTTCGATAATTACACGTAAATCCTTCACATCTTTATAATTGTACAAAAGTCCATGAGATATTTGTCATCTAGAATTCTCTACAACCAATATTAATTAATATATAAATATGTATATATATAATACATATATAGCATATATGGAAGACTACCTAAAAGTATGTTCCCCAAATATTTTAATAAATAAAACAAATACAATATTCAAATCAAATCAAATAAAAATCAAATCAAATAAGGTTTCAACTTCTAAGACTAATAATCACAAGTCTCTAAAATGCCATCAATACACATGGGCATATATATGGACACCAAACTTCATAGATAAAGTAAACAAATATAAAATATATCTTTTATGATAATTGAACTAAACCAGTTAAAAACTTAGTAGATCAAATCTCAATTAAAAAACCAAAATTTGACACATGTATAATTTTAACTCAAATTTTTAAATCAAAACAAGGAGTAAAAGAAAAAAATAAAGAAAAATGATAGAAATACCCCTCTATAACCGGTTCTACTTAGGAAATTGTGCTAAAAGTCATTTTTTGCATTTTTAAGCTCAAAATGAGAAAAGATGTACAAATCAAGTATTATTATGATTCAAGATTATTTAAACAAGTAATATATATAATGATATAATAATGTAGGCTAATGAAAGAAAATCAATCATTATTGAAGTTCTTGAACACATAAATAAGTTAAAAAGTCATATCTAGTCAAACTAACTTAATTTGACTTAAAAACTTACACTTATTTAGTCAATTGCTATAAAAATTATAATAATTCTTGAAAATGCTAAATTACGCATAAACTTACTAAAATAATATGTTTTAATAGGTAGGGATGCTAAAAAGATATACTAAATTAATTTTAAGGCACTTTCTTGCACAATATGATACCGATACCTCACTTAAACATAAAATTAATACAAACTCAGATTTGGAGCCCCAAAATTCTGCCATAAGCTGATTTTTCTTCCCAATTCTTACACCAAATTTCTCAAAAAGAGGACCACATCACATGCAACCAATAGGAAATTAAGAAATTCTAATTAACCTGAAATCACTTCCACTACCAAAAACCTCTATAAATAATGACCCATCACCCTCTTGTCTCCCTTATTTTTCATCATAATAGGAGTGTGAGAGCTCCAACAAAAAATTTAAAATCCCAAGTATGAGAATAAGATAGGAAGAAGAAGAAAGAAGGAAGGAGGAAGGAGGAAGGAGAAATGAGGTAGAAGGTCTTTGGAGACCAAGGCAACATAAAGCCCAGTCTTCTAGCCATTCTCTATTCTTAGGTCCTCAAAAAAGTAAGTAAAACCTCTAAACTCCCTGTTAACCTTACACAAAAATCTCTCTCAACTCATTTTGTAACAACCCCGCTCAAACCCTAGTATTAGCGACGGATAGATAACGAGAACTTAGGTCGCTGCATGAATAAGAGAAATTCTAATTAACCCAAAATCCTAATTTAACTTAAAAAATCCTAAAGAGGCCAAATCCTCCGGAGAGAAGTTCAAACACTCAGAAAAGTCTTGAAATAGCCTAAATTAAGTAAATAACATAAAATATAAAAATTAAAAATCAAAAATTTTCATAATAAGGGTAAAATGACCATTTTGCCTATAGTACAGCAAAAAATCAAAAAAATTTAAATTTTTGCACATAAACCCCCAAAATCAGATATTTATATACAATTAAACAATAAAATGACAAAATAACAACAAAAATGATAAAAATAAACTTGCATGGTTGGCTAAAATATCTAGGAAATTGTGCACAAAAAGCTACTTTTTACCTTTTTAAGCTTAAAAATGAGAATTTTGTATAAATTAAGTATTGTTATGATTTAAGACTTTTTATACAAGTAATATACATAATAATATAATAATATTGGTCAACAAAAATAAACAAATTATTATTTAAAGTATTTACACCATAAATAAGTCAAAAAGGTAATTCTTGTCAAACTAGCTTAAATTGACTTAAAATCCTATACCTATTTAATTGATTGCTATAAAAATTATAATAATTCATGATAAAATTAAAATAATTATAAACACATTAATATAATAGATTTTAGTAGGTTCAGATACCAAAAAAATACATAAAATTAATATTTTATGTATTTTCTTGTACAAAATGGTACTAAAATACAATTTAAACCCCAAAATTAATGCAATATCAGATTTCTCTTCCCCAAACCTGGCCTAGCCGAAACCCTAGCTGCCAAAATATAAAAATGTAATTCTTAAAAAGACCACAGAGCCCATGCAACCAATGGAGATTGAGAAAAATTCAAATTAAGACTTACATGTAATAATTAATTCTCCATTATATTTTTGCTATAAAAACACACCCACACCTCCATTCTCCTCTCTATTTTTGGCTGAGAGAGGTGAGGGAGAGCTACCAAAATTTTTTTCTAGGTGTTTCCAAGAGAAGAAGGTGAGAGAGGTGAGGGAGAGCTACCAAAATTTTTTTCTAGGTGTTTCCAAGAGAAGAAGGAGAGAAGAAGGAAGGAAGAAGAAAGAAGGAAGAAGGAATGAGGAGCAAGGAAGGGCTAAAGAGGTACTACAAAGCCAAGTCCTATCACCCTTCTACCATTAGGTCTTCAAAACAAGTAAGTAAATTCCTCAAATCTTCTGTCATTCTCTCATAAAATAACTCTCAATCCATCTCTATAAACAGCCCTAAGAATAAGAAACAAGATCTCACTCAAAAAGGCGTCGTATGAGTAGATTAGGGGCTATCCATGCAAGATCAAGTGTTGTATGTGCTCACATGTGAGTATTTTTGAGTTTTATGACTTGAAGAGGTTCTAAAATTTTGATATGTGTGAATATATGACATGCATGTAAAGAAAATACATTAAAACTAAACATAACATGAACTAAGTTATTGAAACCCTAAGTAACCTGATTTTCTAGGACTACCAATATTTTTCCATAAACATTAAACCACCATAACTAATTGCATAAAAATGATCTAAATGTGACAAACCACAGGAACGTGTCCTTACCATCACCGACCTTGTATTTAATGAAGGGTTTGATCATAGGCCGGAGCTGAAGGAGCTTTCGCCAACACCATGAAGCCAATTGAGGGATCTTAACTGCCCATAAGGATATACCCCAGAGGATATTAGATTTGATCCACATACACCAGAGGGAAATGTCCCCCAGTAAGAAGAAACCATATATGCTTAGCCACCGCAGCTTTGTTCCACATAACAAGGGATTTGAGCCCTAGTCCCCCTTCCTTGCGAGGAAGACAGATCTCCTCCCACGAGACCTTAGCTCCCAAAGACTTCAACTTCGGACCACTCCATAAAAGGCTCTCAACAGGCTTTCCACCTCCTTAAACACCTTCTTGGGGAGAATAAACAATGAAGACCAATAGACTTGACTAGAGAACATAATAGATCCGATTAATTGGAGTCTACCTGCATAGGATAAAAACTTGCTAGTCCAGGCTTGAATTCTCTTAGCTATCTTATCAATAAGAGATTTACAATCTTTATAGGCAAGCTTCGTGGAAATCAGCGAAACCCCTAGATACCGCACCTGTAGCAGACCCTCCCGAAAACCGAGGGTATCAAGAATTTCTTGCTTAGTATGACCCTCCACACTCGAAAAGTATACATCACTTTTGGGCAGACTAGGAG
>JAOTRH010313128.1:0-73634 GCA_034768845.1 Heliamphora exappendiculata
TATATATATTGAAAATTATTTTTGTTAATAAGGTGCGCATAAAGATGAAACAAAACATATTTAAAAGAAAATAAACATATATATAATAACCAAAATCGCCCCAAACAGCCCATGGAAAAACTCAAAACGCCATAATGATGCTCGATATGGCGGTCGCCAAGGTGAAACCCCTCTGACATGGCGATCGCCGGGCAAAAACCCCCTAAGACGTGGCGGTCACCATGTGACTCTTGAAAAACATGGCGGTCGCCAACATGCAACATGGCGATCGCCACCTCGAGACACGCACCCGTACCTTTAAGACGCGCAAATCGGCTCATTTGTGCACTTTTCACTCTCTCTCTAGCTCTCTCGTGCTCTCAAGCTTTCTCTCGCTCCCAAGCATTCTCAAGCTCCATTTTCTTACTTTTTCTTGCTTCCTAGCTTTCTCACGATGTTCATTCTTCTATTTGTGATCTCGTTGCTCTTCATAGCGGGCCAGGGCCAGGGAAATGACGACTTGAGGGCATGACGGGGCCCTGCTGCTGATGAGAATTCCTCCATGGGAACTCTCAGGGATACGACCTCCAGTTAGCCTGCTGGTGGGGTCACTGCTACGCAGCCCAGCGTTGCGATGGATGCTCTCCTGTTTGAGATAGAGCGTGCCTCTCGCCAGGCAGTCGAGGAGGAGGCACAAGTTGCTGCTGAGGCATAGGCAGCTGCAGATGCTGCCGCCGAGGCCGCGATGGCTGATTTTCTGGATCCAGATGCTTGAGAGGGTGATCCAGCACCTTTTGACCCACACACCTATGGTCTGGTTCCTCATCGCATTGTATACCATGGGATTAGATGCTACGAGCCTCTTGCTGACGCAGTTGCTGCTGACATTCTTCTCTGAAAGCCTGACCACCATATCTTTCGTCAGCGACTCTCGGTAGGTTACCTATTCCTATTATCTCAAATTCAAAGCATGTTTTCATGATGTGTGAAACGTAGCGCCTAGGATCCTCCTGATGATATGATAGTATGTTTTGATATGATGATGAATGATGGATGATGCGCGATATTCGAGATTTGAGCTTAGCTTAGGTACTTATGCAATGGAGATTAAAACAGTAGGGACACTAGAATTTTGAACAAACAATAAAATAGGCAATTATTTTAGTAAAAAGCATAAAAACTAAAGAAAAAATTTTATTTTTATTTTTGGGATATAACAACTGGGGTAATTTTTAATTAAAAAGTAATTTTGTCTAAATGTTTTAGACAATTTTCCAAAAGTCCTAGAAAAATTTAGGAAAGAAATTTTTTTAGAAAATCCTAAAAAAGATTTTAGGAAAAAATTTTGAAAAAAATCCTAGAAAATTTTGAAGAAGAAAACTTTGGAAAATCTTAGGAAAATTTTTAGGAAAATTTAGAAAATTTTGAAAAATCCTAGGAGGAAATTTTAGAAAATTCTAAAAACTTTGAAAATTTTCTAGAAATCATTTGGAAAATTTTAGAAACCTTCTAGAAAATTTTGAAAAACATTTAGAAAATTTTGAAAAACCTTTAGAAAATTTAAGAAAAATTTTGAAGAAGTTTTTAGAAAATCTTCAATTTTTATATATATATTTTTATTTTTTTATATTTATTATTATTAATTTTTTTGACACAAACTGAAAGAAATTTTAGAAAATTTTTGAAATTTTGAAGAAGCTTCAGGAAATGTAAGAATTTTTTTTTTGAAAAATTTTAGAAAATCAAGAAAAATTGTAAAAACTTGTGGCAAATTTTTAGAAGAATTCTAAAAACTTAGAAAATTCTAAAACATTTTAGAAAATCTTAAAAAATTGAGAAAATTTTAGAAAATATAGAAATTGAACAACAATTTTGAGATAATTCTAGAAATTTTAAAAAAATCCTAGACAATGAGAAATAAATTTGAGATAATTCTTATAAAAATTCTAGAAATTGAAGAAAATTGGGGCAAAATACCAACATTAAAGGGGGAGAATTTCTTTACTTTCTTCTTCTTCTTTCTTTTTAATTTTATACACAAAAGATAAAGATCTGCCTAGCGTACCAGGGTTCAAGATTCCTAATCTTTTTCTAGGGTTTGAAAGAACCGGAGGGTCGTCACTTACACACGAACCTAGGGTTTAGGGAATTTGCCTGATTTATCGGAGCTTGAGAGAATCGAAAGGTCGTTACATACACACGAACTTAGAGTTAGGGAGCCTAGTCCTTTTTTAGGACTTCTGAAAGAACCGAAGGGTCGTCACGTAAACACGAACCTAAGGTAGGAGGATTTGCCTGATTTATCAGGGCTTAAAAGAATCAGAGGGTCGTTACATCCACACGAACCTAGGGTAGGAGGATTTGCCTGATTTATTAGGGCTTGAAAGAACCGGAGTGTCGTCACATATACATGAACCTAGGGTTAGGGTGCCTAGTCTTTTTCTAGGGCTTTTGAAAGAAAATCGAAGGGTCGTCACATAAACACGAACCTAGAGTTAGGGTGCCTAGTCTTTTGTTAGGGCTTTTGAAAGAAACCCGAAGGGTCGTCACATAAACACGAACCTAGAGTTAGGGTGCCTAGTCTTTTTCTAGGGCTTTTAAAAGAACCGAAAAGTCGTCACTTACACACGAACCTAGGGTTAGGGTCTTAATCTTTTTCTAGGGCTTTTGAAAAAATCGAAGGGTCGTCACTTACACACGAACCTATGGTTAGATTTCAGACATTTTTTGCACTTTACTTTGTTTGATCTATTTTTTTATATATCTTCTACTTGTTTTCTTCTTCTCAGGCTGGCCGCTATGTTAGAGGTTTCAGATGTTCTGCCTCATGAGAGGTATTGGAGTGGTATGACGCCCTCCCTGCTCCTAGTCGGGTCATTATTGATGCCTTCGATTTTGCTCGATTCATACCCCTACTAGGTAGGACGAGCAATGACCGGGTCTGGCTGACGGCCTTGGCTGAGCAGTGGTGGGATACCACCAATGCCTTCCATTTTACCACCTTCGAGGCTACCCTGACGCCTCTTGACTTTGCACTGATCACTGGTATACGGGTTGGAGGAGTGCCCATTCCGTTCGACCCGACCATCGGCCGCTCTACTGATGCGCTGCTGCATTTTCTTGGAGCCATTCCCACTCATATGGACAGAGACCGGGTTCGATATACTTGGTTCTTTGAGCGTTTCTGCCATTTTCACTGCTTTGAGCCCCGCCACTTCGAGTGGGTCGCCCGGGGCTTTTTCATGTATATGTTTGGTACCTCCTTGTTTTCGAACAAGAAGAATACCATTCATCTACATTACCTTGGCGCCCTTGCTCGTTTGGACCGGGTTGCCTCGTTCGACTGGGGAGGAGCTGCTCTGGCCACCCTTTATGGATCCATGCGGACGCTGACCCGGTTCCCTCAGGAGCTTAGCATTGGGGGATACTGGAGGGTTTGGGAGGTATGATTTAGTTTTCGTATTCTTTTATTCATTTCTATTCTCCTGCTATTCATTATTTATTGATTGATGCGTTCTTTATTGCAGCTGTGCACTTACAATTTTCTCGGGCTTCATGTCCCGGTGAACTCCGCAGTAGACCCTCTGGTCATTCCCCGAGCAGCCCGGTGATCCCGTGGGCTAAAGGGAAAGAAAGCCGGAGGGATGGATATTGACCGCTTTCGGGTCTCACTGGACCGGCTGACCCCCGACCTGGTATCATTTTACTATTTTTACCGTATCGCATCCTGTTCTCGACTGTTCACTGCACTATATACTGATCACTGTTCCTATTCACTGTACTACACTGTATACTAATCACTGTTCCTGTTCACTGCACTCTACTATATACTGATCACTGTACTGCGTACTGATCATTTTCTATTTACTATTTATTGCATGGTACTGTACCTGCAGGTCCATTGGGATGTCTGGAGGGGAGTGGAGGGCCGGGCTGACTCAGATCTAATGCGCAACTGTGACACTACTACGAGACGAATCCTACTGGAGGGTCCATTCGGTAGGGAGTATTATCTAAGAGAGCGGGTGGTCCGCCAGTCGCGCAACTTAGATCATTTTCGCATGCCGGTGGTTCCTCCAGCCTACATGCATCGGACATATCACATAGGCCGTGTCGACTTGCTGCTGAAGCTAACAAAAACCCATAACAGTGGCGATGCATGCCCAGCGTGCATCGGCCTGCTTCCGACTCGGTTGTTCGACCTAACATTAGGACACGTGTTCGGACAATTCAGACGTCAGTTTCAATCATCGTTCACGGCTACGCGTAGGTGGTCATGAGATGAATCTAACAAAACTAACGATAGTTAAATCGGAGGTCCGGGGTAATGGCAACGAGGGTCCAAAGTTGACTAACAAAATTTGATTTTTTTTTCCACATAAAATCATAAAATGTAGATTTCTGATTTGGGTTCGCCGGAAGAGTTTTATGAAGAAATGCTTGGTTATCTATTTTAATATAATAATAATCTTATTAGTTCTAGTATATATTTCTATTGTAGAACGATGATGGAGATGGTGAAAATTATATTTTACTAGGGAAAACGTCATCAATGACCGAGAGGAAGGCGTATGTTACGATACTAAAGCAAATGGGTTTTACAATGTACCCCGGAGAACCACACTTGTTGATCTTGAAGCAATGATGTTGCCAAAGATGATTCCTTACGGTGGCAATTATCGTCTCAAATTCAAATGCAGGTTGCCTCATAGGCAGTTTCGTTCGCTCATTAGATACAAGATCATGCCGATAAATGACGATGATACGTTGGACACAATATTAGGGCTGGCTGAGGGTACCCCCGAGAACTGTCTTGAGTTTTACGTAGACATTGAAAGCCCAGCGGTCGACCCGCAAACCTTCATGCATGGTTCCGGATCGTTCATGCATGGTTCTGAATCCTGGATGTAACTATTAACACAACCACTAGACGTGGCTGGTTTATATTTGGGGGATGACTTCGGGGGGTATAACCTAGCTACATACACCAACCTGGATATGTCATTTTCGTTAGACATGTCGACCACAGGCAATACCAGTGTAGTGCGTCCGGTGGCAAGAGTGCCTGAAGGAGTGGAGCAATTTGTAAGGTACACAGAGCCAGAAGACGACTACCTATTAAATGTCGACAACAGAGGTGCATTGTTAGATTCAGATGAAGACATAGACACTTTGTAAATGTGTATTAATCGAGATGATGATTCTGAGGATGACGAAAAAGAATTTGGCTGCATTGAGAAAGGGGCACGCGATGCAACCGAAGTGGCCGGCCCATCTTTTACATCAGCTGACATCCAATTCTTTCAGAATGTAGATATGGGAAATGATGGATCAATTACTTCATGCGATTTTTACGCTCGCGATAGGACTTAGAATCCAGAAACGGCTGAGCTGTGCATGTGTATGTTGTTCAGAGATAAGAATGACCTCCAAACAGCTGTGAAGCTGCATCACATAAAGAACAACCGAGAATTTAAAGTCGTGGATTCGAGGAAAGCTACTTGGGTGGTCGAATGTAAAAATGGCTGCAGTTTACAGCTTTGTGCGGGCAAAAAGAGTACTCATGAGTACTTTGAGATCACTCAATATTATGGTGATCACCACTGCGTGTACGGGAGGATGAATAGGGACCACCGAAGCCTAGACTCCTGATTTATTACTACATCCATCACGGCTGACGTAGCAGTAAGATTAATAACCTTAAATATGATTTGCGTCGTTCATCATACTTAAACTCTTCAACCTTTTACAAAGTTACTATAATTTTGCAGAAAAATCCAGAGATAGTCCTGGTAACTATACTGACAACTGTCAACTCCATCCACAAGTATCAACTATCGTACAAGAAGGCGTGGTTAGCGAGAACGAAAGCGGTCGAGATGGTGTTTGGGAAATGGGATGAGTCATACAGTAAGTTGCCTAAATATATGACTGTGTTGTAGACATATAATTCGGGCACTGCCATGGAATGGGACTTAATCTACCCATCGAACGCTAACGTGGCGGCGTTGAACTATGTGTTTTGGGCATTCAAGCCGTCTATTGATGGGTTTAGACACTGCTCACCTATCATATGCATAGATGGCAACCATCTCTATGGCAAGTACAAAGGAAAAATGCTTATCGCGACCGGAGTCACTGCTGATATGAGATGTTCCCACTGGCCTTCTCTATTGTAGATGAGGAGACGACTGAAAGTTGGTCCTAGTTTATCATCAACCTCAAAAAGCATATTGTCCTCGACAGGAAGGGGGTAACCTTGCTCTCTGATTGCCACGTCGCCATAAAAAATGCTATTGCCTAATACTGAGAGAACCCAATTGTTTGACTAGTTGGGGCATCAAATGTACTGTATCCGGTACGTGCAAAGTAACTTCAACGAGAAATTTAAGAACCAGCCACTCAAATTCTTAGTTTGGGTCGCTGCCACGAAACATCAAAACAGAAAGTTCAACATGAAGATAGAGGAGATCAAGGGTTTGAGCGAGCCAATGTGAAGATGGCTGAGTCGTATAGACCCTGTGAAGTGAACTCTTTCCCATGATGGTGGTGCTCGTTGGGGGGTGACGACCATGAATCATGCTGAGGCTTCTAATGACGTATTGAAAGGAGCTCGAAATATGGCAATCACTGCGTGTGTGGAAACCACTTTCCATCGACTGATTAAGTATTTGGATCGAATGAGAATTCGTGCTGAGAACATGCACTGGAATAAAAATGTTTATCCGGATTCAATGCAAGAAAAGATCCTTCGCAACCAGGAGATATGCAATCAGCATGACTTGATACCATTTAATAGGTAAATCCTATTTCTATTACATTTGTTGAAGACGTATGAAGTTATAATAATGTAATGTACATATTGATTGACTATAATTAACAGGAGTCAGGGGGTGTACGAGATAGTGACGACAGTTCGACAAGGCAGAGGTCGAAACCTCCACGTAGTCTACATACATAACAGAACATGTGATTGCGATAAATATGAGATTTACCACTACCCTTGCTCGCACATATTTGCTGTTCTTGCTGACCTCAGAGTAGATGCCTTATTTTTGATTGCATCCGAGTATTCGATGTCAATATACTTGCAAGTTTGGCAAACGAAGCTACAACCAATGCCATATGAAGATTATTGGTCGAGGCCAAACTTCCCGGTGGTTATCGCAAACCTGAACCGTATAAGGCCTGCAAAGCTAAGACGTCCGCAGCATAGTCGAATCCACAATGAGATGGACATGTCAAGACAACGTATGTCGAATCATTGTGATATTTGTCAGCAAACAGGGCACGATAGACGGACATGCCCCAATAGACCACGATAGGTTGAAATGAATTTAGTTTGCGGCCAGTTGTACTGATCGAAGCTGATGCATGTATTGTTTAATATGTGCTTGTAATAAGAGTCATGCTCATTTATAGCATTTTGATTATATATACTATTCAATCTCACGAAAAAGATCATTAAATTGCATTATCTATTTTCAATACTTGTTGATACAAGAAAACAAAAGCAAGACATTTTAGAAAAATAATATTGAAAATTCAGACTTTTGTTAGCTGTTATACTTAAAAATTCAAATAATATAACTATGTTTTCAGGGTTTCCTATTGACGTGACTCTTCATCTAAGCAAGTGGGATCTATATACTGACAGACGTTAGAGTAGAGGGCTTCATGACGAACTTTTACAAACTACGTGGCAACGCTAGCAATTCTCCAGTCACTCCACGCTGAAGTCCCCTATTAATATCAACTGTTGTGATTGAGATACATATATCTCTAGCCAATCGAACCAATCCAACATATATGAACATGGTGTTGACATATACGGTGCGCGACATCTTCGTTACTATGGGTCGTAGTTGGGTTGGTGATGATGACTTTGTATACCCTCTAGATTCTAACATCCATTACAGTCCAAACAGTGTACATACCATGCGATCTGAGTTACAATATTGGATTATGCAATCGGAGGTCCTAGTGCATGACTGTCGAGCAGCTAGTGTTCGAATCCCACGACAACTAGGGAAGAACATGCCCACTGATACTAGTGAACAGTTGCAGATGGCTTTGCATCGTTTTCGCAAAGAAATTAATTACATGCAAATGCGGTTACACATGTTCACTTGTGAATAGACAGCGAGAGAGCGAGAAAAAGAAGGTTTACTGCACGACGCGTCATTGTACCACAATTAGAGCATGGATACTACCTACCAATCGTATATTGAAATGTCAGATGATGATGGAAGCACATGATGTGCGACTGTATTCTATAATGCAGAACAATACTTTATCATGTAAGGCTTTGTCATTTTAGTGCTGAAAGATGCTAACAGTAATTTTCAAAAATTGGAGATTTTTAAGAGAAATTTAACATTTAAAATGTAAAATTGAAAATGTTTTTCATTTAATAAGCAAGAAAAAATTCAGAATTTCCATTTATCGAAAATCTCATTAAAAAAAATATTTATATTAAATTTTTCAAAAAAATGTACAGTTAACTTTTCTCGTTAAGACGATTCAAAAAAATATTTTTAAAATCAAAATCTAAAAAAAGTTCAAAAAATACAAAATTTAGATAATAAGTTATATTTTAAGTTGGTTATTTTTTATCTTTACTGAAATATTTTCACTTTTGATAAATTTTTTTACTTTTTTTATTCATCTCATCAAGACAATTTAGAAAAATGAAAATATTTTAATTTAATCAAAATATAAAACATTCAAATAAAAAAATAAAAATATGTTAAATTTAAAAAATATAGTCCAAATGGAGCTTTTGTCTTATCAACAAAAATATAGAATGTGAAAAACTTGAGAAATAATAAAAAATTTAAAAATAAAATAAACTTAGTTAGAATAAAAATTTAATTAAACTTTGAATAATTAACTAAAAATTAATCATAAATATTATTTTATTCTTGTCATCAAGAAGAATGAAAAAATAAAACTTAACTAAAATTTATAAAAAATTTGAAAATATTTAAAAATCAAATAATAAATCACCAAAAATGCATATTAAATGCAATCCAGTAATTAAACTGAAAACGTGTTTTCTAAACACGTTTTCAATGAAACTGAATTTCAAAGGAAAGCGAATTTAGCGAACACGCTTTTATTTAAAATGAATTTTAACAGAAAACATGTTTACCAAACACGATTTATTAATAAATTTGAAAACGTGTTTAACAAATATGCTTTCATTGAAACTAAATTTTACAATAAAACGTGTTTATCAAACACGCTTTTATTAAAACTAAATTTATACTGAAAACGTATTCATTAAACACGTTTTATGTATTAATCTAGAAAATGTGTTTGCTAAACATGTTTTCATATTGTTATTTTTATTTCCTTAGAGGTTAAGCTTAAACTGTGTTTAGCAAACACATTTTCTATTAAAACGTATTTTCTAAATACGCTTTTACGTAGAATGAGAATTAAGTTTTAAAATTCTTAATCCGTTAATTAAGTTAAAAAGTTAACTTATTTTAGTAAAAGAGCCATCATCGATGCCGGTAAGGATGCCAATAACGGTGGCAGCAGCGAAGACAAGGGGTTTCATGAAGAAGAGTTTAGTGGCAGAGCCTTCCTTTCGCCGGCGGTGGTGGTAAGCAACGGCGAGAGCGAGGAAGATGTGTGAGACCCTGTATTGTTTCATTTTGATATATATGCATATTCGGTGTTTTTCAACACGTTTTTGCGTTTTCACTTTAATGTGCTTATATGCATTTTGATGCACGTTTTGGTTTAAATAAGCATGCGGGGTTGGTTCCGGGGGCTGCGAGGAGTTACAGTGCGAATTTCAAAAAAAATATTAAAAAAAAATATTTTGGAGGCATATAAATATCTGGAGTTAGATATTTTCAAAAGATATTTTTAAAATTTAACAACTAAGTTTCCTCATTTTTCTCTCTGCCTTCTCTCTAACTTCTCAGGGGCCCGAGGCTTATTTTTTGACGGACCAACAGCCGATCCTTCTTATAGGCATCGTGCTCTACGCATCCATCCGGATGGAATTTTATTTCGATGAAGCTCGATTTTACACGTGGATCGAGATATCGAGTTTTTAACTCACCGAGGTAGGATTCTAGACCCTACTATTGTTAAAGGATGTTTTATGTAATTATACGTATTTTTACCAGGTAGAAAATACATAAAATATCATATTTATGTTGAAACCTTGGTTTTTCGGGTAAAAAGTATATTTTTCACTTTTCTTGGTTTATTATATTGTATGACTTGTGGATGCTGAGTTTTCAAAGGGTGTTCTTGAAAACGATGAAAAATGGTGATTTTGTGAAAAATCTTGACAAGTCATGTTTTGGAGGTTTGGAGCTAACCTTGGGCTTGAGGCTCAGTTTTGAAACGTTTTGTTAAAAACGGGAAAAAATATTTCTAAAAATATTTTTGTTGAACTCCATGTTGATGGATGGATCTATATATACTTGTGGAAATATTTGTCGTAGTTGTTGAGCTACGGGTTGATTTTTGAAATGATTCTCTAGATGTACCGGGATAGCGGGTATTTGGCACGAGTTTCCCTCGGTAAAAGTCTGAAAATGTGCGCAGAGTACGTACCTTTTGTTCTTTTGGGATAGTTCCCGTAAAGAAGGTGGTTGGGTGCTTTGTTCCTTCGAGTTATTGAATCCGTAAACTAAGCTTTTACGTTGTGGTGGCTTCGTATAGAACTTGCATTTATCTAACCGGTCCTACGATGTGTAGGGATTGGGCAAAGGGGCAAGAGTCTGTAGTTGCTACATCTATCCCCTTGTGACGGAGTCGGTACATAGGATTTATTTTCTCTTTCCTCGGTTGTGTGATCCGAGTGAAAAGTAACGTTTTGGTTGCTGCTTTTCTTTAACTGTGAAAACGTTATTTGCATTGTTGATATGTATGGTTTTGAGGATGAAAATGTGGGATTTTATGAATTAAAACCATTTTGGAGGATCGTGTTAGCTTGATGAAAAACTTATTTTTGGGACGAAAAACCTTTTTGGGCTTTGTGGTTGAGTTATCTCCCACCATATGATTGTATATCCTACTTTACAGCTTTATAGTATGTTTCTATTGGGTTTCAGCTCACGGTGTAGAATTTTACTGTAAAACTATTTTCAGGTTTGGAGGTTGATGATCACGAGGAGTTGATCTAGTGCTGCCTGTGATGGTGGAAGACTTTACTAGTTTTCCTTTTTGTATGCCTGTTTGAAGGTACATTTGTACGCTTCTAGGCAATATACTTATGCATGGTATACAGGATGTTTACTGTTTATGAGAGATGCATGTCGGGTTTTCATTTGATTTCAACAAGTAAATTTGAATGTATGAAAACTTATTTTAATAAAATTGGTGTTTTGTGGATTTTCACGTGACCCCGAGTTTTGAGGGGTGACATGATGGGCCAACCACCGGTCTCCAGCCAGCTTGAGAGCCACACTCGCTTGACTACAGATAAATATATCAGTTGGAAATTTGTTGGAATTTATTAACAACAGATAAATTTATTTGTTGAGATTTATTGATAACATATAAATTTATCTACTAGTATTTACTAACAACAAATAAATTTATTTGTTGGGAATTTGTTGGAATTTATGTATAAGCATTTATTAACAACAGATAAATTTATTTAATAGAATTAAAGAGTAATTGTACCATTATTGAAGTGTTCTATTTTTTGCAAAGTATGTGACCCACAAGCCACAGTTGCTGCAAAGATTTAAATGTGTGCACACATATCAAATAGCAGGGGGTCATTAATTGTGGTTGCACTTGCACAATATGCATGGCGGTAGCGAGCTATTGCCAAACATTATATGCTTGTTGGAATTAATCTAAGCCATCATTAGAATTAATATTAAACTTTTTACAATTATACATATATTTCTTTGTAAGTGTTAAAAAAATCATTTGATCACCGAAGGTCGCTGGAGGTCAAGGTGGAGGTAGTGGAATAAGATGTTGATGTGAAATGATGAGTATATAGAGTAATAAGGGTATTTTGGTATAATTTTACACAATGAATGTAACACTCTGCTCCCGCAAGGCACCAAACTTGTACAAAGGGATGTGATCCCGCCGCAGACCGGCGGCCAAAGAGGAAGACAAGAGATAAAGATATTAAGAGACCAAACAAGAATTTCTAAGCAACCACAACACCTTAATGTCAAAGGAGGTATACATGAGTCACTAGGGAATTTCCATCCCAAGGGCATACATTACTTCTAAAATATCAAAAACCTCAAGATGTCTTATACATGAAGCTCTGCTAAAACTAAAAACTAAACAAAAGAAAACTGATCCAAAACTACTCGACGACGCCTGTGGTGGACTAACTCCTAGCCGTTCTTGGTATCTGCAACCACAGAGGTTACAGAAGAGCACACTTAGCATTATCATGAATAAAAAAGACAGTAACTTAGTTAAAGATAACTGAAATTTTTTTCTAAAAGTAGTTCATCACATTTTTCATGAAAATATAGAAACCGATGCATTTGCTTGAACATGAAAATATCACAGATTATACAGAACCTTCTCAGTATTGCAAATAAAAATATGTTCCTAGCTCAACCGCCACAAATTTAAAATGCATGACCACTTTGTCAAATCTAGACTCAAACCCCAACAATGTCCAAGTAGTCGTCAACCTCACGACCGGGAATTCTGATAGTACCATAACCTCAATTCTAAATGCACGGATAGCCACGTGATGGAATGAGGGCCACTCTCCACCAAGCACGAGTGGTATGTGCTATAACCTAGGACTCAGCCCAAAAGCCTTTAAGGCAAAAACCCCCGCTCAACCGAAGACCTCCCCCATAGGGACAAACAACACCCATAGTTGGGTAACCTCCCTCATAACGGGATATAAAGGGCCGAAAACCCTTGTAACTTGGCACTTTAGAACAACCACACAACATTAATCATACTTTCATAGTAACATCATGCTAGCTTAAAATATCATGGATAGCACACTTGAATTAAAAATATCATGGCTTTTGAAAACAACAAGTTCATGCGATCGTCAAACTAGTCATAGTTCAAAACATGCGCTTCAAAGCATTTTTAAGCATCATTTACATAAACTTAAGTTCAAGATAATAGCTAAGTACTCTCACCTTAACTTATATGAAAACGAACTGAGCCTTTGTCAACGAGCTAGCTTGCTCCTCGAGTAACAAAACTTCCATGCCTAGCAAGCAAACATGACTTAACCGTCAACACGGAGTTCTATCCCTCTTAGAACGTGAAGTACTAAAGCGATTCTGACCATTGAATGTTTTCTTAATTTTTAGGGACCATCGTTACTTTCTTTTTAGGTTTAAGGGGTACTACGCACTTGTCCAATCCTTCACTTGTTTAAGGATTTAACTTAACCATTTATTACTTTCTCCCAATCATTAAATTTTAAAGTACCGCAGCATCTTGAGATACTTAGGTTTGGAATTGGATTATGATTTTTGGTGACGATTTATATTAAAATTATTCCCTACAACTTTTATGTTCAACACCAAAGCCAAAGCCTAAGACAAATGGGTGAAAAACTTGACGAAAACAAAAATGATTCAACACTTGCTCAGAGAATTGGTTAGAAAATTGTCTATGTTGGTCTTGGTTTAGGGGTATCATATCAAGTCCAAATGATCCCATTTTTGAGTATGTTTTATTTAGACATGTCCCCTACAAGTTTTATGTTTAGAGCTAAGGGTAGTTGTTTGGAACAAATTAGACATTTTGGTCATAGAAGAAAATAGGTTCTGTCAGCCGCCAAAACTCCGAAGGGCCGATTTTGGACAGAGGGTTTGAAACAGTTTTGAAAAATCATCCTGAGGATTTAAGGTTTTATGTTTGGGAAGAAATTACTTCAATATGTTATCTACAAAGTTTATGCAGACCACTTTTGGAATAGATCACTACAAATAGGGGATTTGGGCTACACAACAATATGTGACAGAAGTGTCCCTTGAGAACTGAAACACAATAGAGAGTTTCAAAGAGGTTTTGACCTATCCAAACTCATTATTTTGTGATAATTTTTAGTGGGTAGCTAGATACACATGTTTTCTAAAACTTTCATGTTTTGGACAAAACTTGGAGCTCATTTTAAACTAGGGCTTTTAGGTTTGCATTGTTGACTGGTCTGAAATCGACACACTTTGGTAGAATTGCAATATCTCGAGTTCTACTTACTCAAATGAGTTCAAACCAATTTTGGATGAAAGATAACACAGAAATATAGGTCTGGGTACAAGGAACACACTTATATCATTTTTCTACATTGAGTTATGATATTCCAAAGATCAGACCAGAAAGCTCAAAACTCCCAATACTCAAGCCTAATTTGATTCTAGCCTCTTAGTGTCAAGTGTGTAAGTTTTTTACCAATTTTCTTTGTATACATGTATTTTAATTCAATATATCAACATTTCAGAGCTTATAGAAGTCATGTAACCCATGTATAAACCCACACCAACTCACAACTTCAACATTCAAATCAAACAGTCCCAAAAATCCAACCATGACGCCTTTATTTTTGAGTTTTGATTCTTGATCTTAGATTTGTATTTGAGAATGGTGAGAGAGATGTTTGGTTTATGTAAAATTAAAAGTATTAGAGTCTCTCATACCTTGTTGAGGATTACTTCTTGATAATGAAAACCATGGACTTAGCTTTTAAAGCTCCCATCTTCAAGCTTCTTCTTCTTCCTCCTTTCTTCTTCCTTTTCTTTCTTTCTTCTCTCAAACTTCCATGGATCCTTAAGAACACTCAAAATCAGGTCTTTCACCTCACTTGGACGAAAATAATGAAGGGGCGAAGTGGTGTTTGGCTTGGTTTATCTAGGAAAAGCTTAAGGGAACATAGAATTAATTTTAAGTCCTTTTTTCCTTCCATTTCACATGGGCTAATTAATTAGTTCAAGCTTTGAGGGGAAAAAAATCAGATTTGGGGTAGCTAAAATACAGCTAGGGTCAGTTTGAGGGGACAAAAATCTGATCCCTAATCAATCTAAGGGACTTTTCTTGGTTTTCGTGCCCATTTGTGCAAAAAATACATTAAAAGTTAATTTGATATATGTTTTTAGTGTTTTTTCCCTCTGAAACCTATTATATTAGTATGTTTTTGAGAAATATAGTATTCCCATATATTATCATAGTTCCCATAACAATTGATTAAGTAGATATAGTCTTTTAAGTCAAATTAAGCTATTTCGGCAATATTTGACTTTTAAACTTATTTTGTTGTGTATGAACTTCAATAGTGATTTGTTTGTTTTTTTTTACCTATAAGACTATATTATTATGTATATTACTTGTTCAACAAGTATTGGATCATCATAATACTCAACTTAATACCTTTCTCGTCATTTTAAGCTAAAAAGAAAGCAAAAAGTCACTTTTTGGCACTCTTCCCAAGGTGGTCGGCCACTAAGGGGTATTTTTGTCATTTTTGATATTATTTTGTCCTTTTTTACTTAATTGTACTTAAATCCTTGATTTAGGGTATCCATGTGTCAAAATTTAGATTTTAAAGACTTTTCGAGCTTAACACTTGTCTTAAACGACTTGGACTTATAACTTTAGATTTTTATCCTCAACATTAGGGTTTTAATACATGCTTGTGTGATTCCCACTCTATCCCGGGTCTTGAGCTCGAAAGGTTAAACGATCAGGCCGATTCTTCTTACCGAACTTAGGTTCGAGATTTCGTTTCTTTTGAGATGTTCTTTCTTTTCTATTTGTATCTTTGAGTTTGGGTTATTACAATCTACCCTCCATTAAAAAATTTTATCCTCAAAATTTACATACCTTGCTCGAAGAGACGTGGATATTTTTCATGATAAGGCTTTAAAGCCAAAGCCACAGTTCAAACTAATAGTTCTAACTCACGAATCTATACAACAATTCAAAATGCCATTAAAGGCTAACACTTACCCTTAAAAGGAACTACAACTCAAAGCCTTTGAAGACCAACCCTCACCCTTACAAGGCTTCACACAACACCTTTCTAGGACTTACACACACACCCTTACCGGGAAAAACTCTTTTGGATTAATCGTACCCTTCCATGGTGGTATCTTTAAGAACACACGGTCCCTCTCTGATTATTTGCACAACTCTCTTCAATCTCTATCAAATCAACTTAACCTTATCAGTGGTAATTTGAACTATCCCGGGTACAAACAACTTCCTCTCTCCAACTTCTTTCCAAGAAATTGGGTTTCCACATTTCCTACGTATAACGCTTCGTAAGGGGCCATCCCTATAGATGACTGAAAACTATTGTTATATGCGAACTCGATCAACGATAAATGTTCCTCCCAGCTTCCAGCAAAGTCTAGAACGCATGCTCTAAGCATATCTTGTAAGGTCTGAATTGTTCTTTCCGATTGGCCGTCTTTCTGTAGAGGGAAAGTTGTGCTAAACTTTAAAGTAGTCCCCAATGCTTCTTGTAAGCTTAGCCAAAACCAGGACGTAAAACGTGGGTTTCTGTCCGATACTATAGAAACTGGTACATCGTGTAGCTTAACGATCTCATCGATATGAAGCTATGCAAACCGATTCGCAAAATACGTCATTTTTATTGGTAGGTAGTGAGCGGACTTCGTTAACCTATCCACAATTATCCAAATAGCATCACTCCCCTTGGGTGTTGTGGGAGTCCGGTTTTGAAATCCATGGTATTATGTTCCTACCTCCACTCGGGTACTGGTAACGATTGTAATAATCCTGTCGGCTTCTGGTATTCAATCTTAACTTGCTGGCATACTAAACATCTTGTCACGAAATTCTCTACGTCCTTCTTCATCTTACTTCACCAATATATTTCCTTTAAGTCTATACAATTTCGTACTTCCCAGGTGCATGATGTATGTTGAGTTATGCGCTTCGTTTAAGACTTACCTCCTCAACTCCCCATTATTGGGCACATACTATCTATGATCGAACCACAACACGTCATTTCAAATTTAAAATTCTGTCTTCCCTTTAGCCGCTATTTTCGCCCTTATCTTGACCACGTGATTATCCGCCAATTGAGCTGCTCGAATTTGAAAAAAAAACATTAGTCTTACGCTTAGAGTTGCTAATAGACCTCCATTCTTTCCTACGGAAGGAATGGTTCTAAGCGTTCGCATTTTAGAAAATGTACCAGCTTGTACTGCTCGTAGATGCACTATTTTTCCCCAATGGTTTTTGACTTAGGGTATCTGCTACGACGTTAGCCTTCCCTGAATGATATTGAATTGTGCAGTCAAATCCTTAATTAACTCCATCCATCTCCTTTACCTCAAGTTCAGCTCTTTCTGGGTGTAAATATACTTCCAACTCTGATGATCCGTAAGGATCTCACAAGGGACGCCGTACAAATATTGTCTCAATATCTTGAGCGCGAAAAAGATTGCAGCTAACTCTAGATGGTGGGTAAGGTAATTCTTCTCATGAGGTTTTAATTATCTATACGCATAGGCGATAACCTTCCCATGTTGCATCAATACGCGACCCAAACCTTGGTGTGACGGGTTACTATAAATAACAAAGCCCTCGTTGCCTGATAGAAGGGTAAGCACATGTGCTAACACCAGTTTGGACTTCCACTCTTGAAAACTTTGTTCACATTCGTCGGATCATCCAAACTTGACATTCTTCTGAGTTAACCGAGTCAAGGGTTTCGCAATTAGGGAAACGTCTCGAATAAAACGCCGATAATAACCAGCTAACCACAAAAAATTTCGTATCTCAGTCATACTAGTTGGCCTTTTCCAAATGATTACTGCTTCCACATTCATTAGTTCCATTTGTATTCCCCCTCCAAATATAACGTACCTAGCTATACCACTCGATCCAACTAAAACTCACACTTTTCAAATTTTACATACAACTTGTGTTTTCTCAGGATCTACAAAGAATTTTCAAATGTTTCCTGTGTTCCTCTTCACTCCAAGAATATAACCGAATATCGTTTATCAACACAATTACAAATTAGTCTAGAAAGCTTCTTAACACTTGATCTATCAGGTCCATAAACACAGCAGGCGCATTCGTTATCCCAAAAGGCATCACCGCAAACTCATAATGCTCGTAACGGGTCATAAAGGCAGTCTTGGGTATATCTAACTTCTACATTTTCAATTGATGGTATCCTGACCTCAAGTCTATCTTTGAGAATACTCTGGCTCCTTATAGCTGGTCGAACAAGTCGTTTATCCTAGGCAAAGGATACTTGTTCTTAACGATCACCCTATTTAATTGTCAATAGTCGATACACATCCTCAGTCAGCACAGGTGCTCCCCATAATGAGATACTAGGTCGGATGAATCCATTTTCTAGTAACTCTTGTAATTGTTCCTTCAACTCTAGTAGCTCAGCAGGTGATATTCTGTAGAGAGGAATAGATATGAGCGCTGTGCCTGGGTAGAGATTAACTGTAAACTGTACTTCTCGATTTGGAAAAAATCCTGGTAAATCATCTGAAAAAATGTCTAGAAGCTCACAAATCACGGTTACGTCTGAAAGCTTCTTTTTTTTTATTTCTACGTCCATCACGCGTGCCAAAAACCCTTGGCAACCCTTCTTCAACATCTTCGAATCCTTAATGGCCAACACGATACAGATAGGAAACTCTTCTCCCCGGATATCCTAAAGATTACTCTTTTCCTAACACAGTCTAGCGATGCATGGTAGGATAACAACCAGTCCATCGCAAGATTCAAATCAAACTCAGACATAACCAAAGGCATCAAATCTACCACTCTAGCCCTACGACCATCAAGACTAATACTGCCACTTGAACCTAATGCGTCACTAGGGCTAAACATACCAATTAAACTAAACATTCCACAGGTATATGCTTACCCATACAAACCCAAACATAACCCTCGTCATACCACAATATATATTCGCATCTTCCTTTCATATACGTATCACTCACCCAATAATATTTTAACCGTATAGTACTAACTCCTAATTCTAAAATCTCTTACCATCATCACTCAATCCCTTCACACATTTTCTGCTGCACAACCGAACCAAAAACTACTTTTGCACTTTAACTATTTCATCTTACCCGCATTTTATCAAGACACTCGATTCACTCAAGGCCAATTTACAAAAATCATACCCATTAGTTCATACAGTTTCACTTACGCTTCCACTATTCTCATCAAAACAATTATTCCTCCTCCGTACTCACACTAAGTTGCTTCGCAACTCCATCAGAAATAATAGAATTATATCACCCTTCAACTTCTCATACATAGAGTCCACACATTCCCATGAAAAAATTCCTTCTCTATACAAGCAAACCTTATGCACTAATCTAAACAGGTTTTCGAAAGCAACTTATTGTGACTCACACCGATACCACAACGGAAATCGAATACCAACTCCATACGTGTTACACAGTCTAGATGTCAAACGAATATAAATCGATACTTAAGAACTTACCATATGAACAACTTAGTCTGTCTAAAACGCGTACTCCACCGCTCAAGCAATTTCCAGCATCAACGGGACTAACCATTTCCACGAACTCCTTAGTACCTGAATTCTTGAATTGTTTATGTCTTGTGAGACCCTGACTCATTTTAATTTTTGCGAGGTTTTGATGCGTTGTTATTTGTTTTCGTTATAGCATGTTTATATGTGTTTTTATGCATGTTCGGGTTTAAATATGCATGTGGGGTTGGTTGCGAGGGCCGTTGGACATTGTGGTCAAAAAAATTTAAAAAAAAAACATATTTTCGTTGCCTATAAATATCTAGCCATAGATATTTTGGTGGAGATATTTTCAAAACTTGGAGGCTAAGTTTCTTTTTCTCGAACCAAAACCTCCACCTTCTCTTTAGATTCTCGGGGGCCCAGGGCTTGATTTTTGACGATGAAACAGCGGATTCTTAATCTCCTCGTGGTGGGCTGTGCGTTCATCCAGACAAAATTCTATTCCGACGAAGTTTATTTTTTCATGTGGTTCAAGGCATCGGGTTTTTGACTCATCGAGGTAGGATCCTAGAATCTCGTGTCTTATAAGGGTGCTACGTGTAATCGTGTGTGCTTTTACCATTTAAAAATGCATGAAAATCCTATTTATGTTTTGAAAAATTGAGTTTTTGTATAAAATTATTTTTTGCTTGATTTTGGTTGGATGGAATCAGGTTTCGAGTGTTTCTCTTGAGGTTTTTTGGAATTTTTGGGCTTGTGTATGTTCGTGGATTGTAGAAGGGGTGTTTGGTTGGTTTAATTTGGGGCTGAGAAGCTTTTTTCGTCACTAGGGTTTGCTTTCTGTTGTCGTTCAGCCGTCTGGTTTGAAAATCTAAATTTGTTGCTTTTGTGTTGACACTTTTTCTGTTTGTGTCGACACTTCTGCTGTGGGTGTCGACATCTTTTCTTTTTACTTGTGGTGTCTATGCTGCGGTTGTTTTATGTCGACACTTATTCTTGTTTGTGTCGACACCTTTTCTATTTGTGTCGACACCTTTTCTATTTGTGTCGACACTTTCGCTGCTGGCGTCGACACTTTTTCTTTCTGCTTGTGTTAACTACACTACTGTCGTTTTGTGTGGACACCTTTGCTGTTTGTGTCGACACTTTAGCAGTTTGTGTCGGCACCTTTTCTGTTTGTGTCGACACTTTTACGGTTTTTGTTGACCCATTTTCTTTTGGACGTGTTGGGGCCTTAGGGGTTTGTTTTGGCCGTTTTGGTCGTGTGTGGGTTCGTGTTTGCTGTGTTGGGCGTGTATGGGTTCTTGTTTGCCATGTTGGGCGTGTGTTGGTCTGGGTTAGTCGTGTGGTGGCCTTTCAGTCGATTAGGTTGTGGGGCTCAATCGACTACTCTCCTCTAGTGGTTTTTAGTTGATTGGATTATAGGGTCCTGCCGATTGAAATCATGGAGAGGGGTGTTGGTCATTTCATGCGAGGTGTTGGTGCACGGCTGTGTGCGTGGTGGTTGGTGCATCGTTGGGTGCAAGACGTGGGGTCCGATGTTCTTTCTAGAGATGGGGTTTGGTAAGAACCATTTTATGGGAGGTTTGGTGTTGGCCTTTGGATAGGTCGTGTTCTGTAAGTTTGTTGGTTGTGGTGGGTTATGTGGCATCGCTATACGGAACATCGTGGTTATACGTGCTTTGGTGCTTATATAATTCTAGTTAGTTTTATTCATGCATATAGTAGGAAGGATATGTGATCTTATATGATCTTATGTGATCTTACGTGGTTGTGGTGCATTTAAAACTTTGGCTATATATATGCATGTGTTTCATTGGTTATAACTCTTATTTTAAAGTTATAAATGTTTGGGCGGATATTGGTCCCTCGGTGAAAGCCCGTAAAGATAAATTAGTTGGGACAGATATTGTTCCATTGGTGAAAGTCCGTAAAGATGCATTAGTTGGGACGGGTGGTGGTCCTACGGTGAAAGTTCGTAAAGATATTTGTTAATTCTGGTCAACAATGCATTAGTTGGGGCGGATAGTGGTACTACCGTGAAAGTCCATGAAGATATCTGTTGGCTCTGGTCAACAAGGCATTAGTTGGGACTGCGGTCCCTCGGTGAAAGCTCGAAATGGTACATGAATTGCATGTGATGATTTGTGGCATAGACTGAACCATTTTCAAACTGTATTTAAGACTCGTGTGAGTCGTGATATAAAATTATTTTCAAACTATTTTCGTGGCTCCTATGAGTTAAAAAGGGTTCTTATCCTAGCATCTCATTAAATGTGGTCCTAAAGATGCGTGTGTGTGTGAATCTGAGGGAAGAAAATGTGATCCTAACGATGCATGTGTTGCGATGCGCGAGTTGCATGTGTTGCATATATATTTTTGTAGATGTGATAGAACTATTGTTGAGGCTTGTAAAAGTCAATTTATTTGTATCTGTGTTGCATGTGGGGCTCATGGAAGTCATGACTCGTAGGAGTCTATCTTTGCTGGTGAAGCATTGTACTATATCTATCTATCAAATTATTTTCTAGGCTTTGATGAGTCGTGATACAAAATCGTTTACAAAACTATTTTCGTTGAGGCTCTTAGGAGTCCTCGTATAGAACCGTTTTTGAAATATTTTTCCCTCTGAGATTCGTATGAGTTTAGATATAAAACCGTTCTTAAAACCATTTTTATGGCTCTTGTGAGTCGAAAACTGCACCTTGTTTTTTGAGCATGTTTTGTTTATATTATATGTTTGTCTAATTTTTGCTGAACTTTGGCTTATGGTGTGGGATTTAAAATAATTTTTAGGTACCGGTCACGTAGATTGATTCGGGATTACCGAAGAGGTAAAAGATATGTAGTCTTCTTTTTTATTCTTTTTGAACCATGTATCTTTACATGTTTTATCGGTGTTAGAACAGTGTATTGTATGCCTTTTAGCGGTTATATTTAATGCATGTATGCTTTACTCTGAGAGTGAACATCGGGTTAGGTGTTATATAGTTGCTTATGGTGTTTCATGTGACCCAGAGTTTGAGGCATGACAGAATGATATCAGAGCTCTGGGTTCGAATACCTAAGAGCTGTGGAAAAAGGGTACATCACCATGTGAGGTTGATTGCATGTGCTTGTGCTTGACTGCATGTGTTTAGATGTTTTGATAGAACGAGCATGATAGCGTGTTGAATGTGTGAATGTTGTGTATATGTGAGCATGGGGTTGAACCTTAGGATTGATTCGTCTTGGCTTTAGGCGTTTGGATTAACAAACTTGGGAGCCAAGTTAGAAATGCGTTTAGCTGACGTGATTTCTAGCAGGGAATCTGAATAGGTTGTCTAAATTGACGCGTCACTCTTGTCGGTTCTCCTCGATATGTGGGGTTTGTTTAGCATGAACTTATGGGACTACGTGTTACCATGCTTATGTGGTTGGTGCTTATGTTCATGCGATGTGTTGCATCTTATGTTATATGTTTCTTTCATATAGACGTGATGTCTGCGCGGAGAGGGTGAGGCCGTGGTTAAGGCTGTGGCCGTGGATTTAGAGTTGGTGATGGACTTCGTCGGTGGTGTGCTGTGTTGAGACAGTGATTGGTGAGGATGTGAGGTTTGAGGAGTTGTAGATCCCGTGTCTTTGAGATAGTTAGCTGTTGTTTAGGTAGCCTAACCTTATTTGACAATATTCTATGAACGATTTGGCTGACCATCTCTTATGTCTATGCCGATTGCGATCGATAATTTGTTTCCTTTTGACCTTGTGCTAAACTTTGGGGGCGAAATTCCTTTAAGAGGGTACAGTTGTGAGACCCTGACCCGTTTTAATTTTTGCGAGGTTTTGACGCGTTGTTATTTGTTTTTTTATAGCATGTTTATATGTGTTTTTATGCATGTTCGGATTTAGATATGCGTGTGGAGTTGGTTCCTTGGACGATTGGGCATTGTGGTGTGAATTTTTAAAAAAAGAAGATATTTTCGTAGCCTATAAATATCTAGCCTTAGATATTTTGATGGAAATATTTTCAAAACTTGGAGGCTAAGTTTCTTTTTCTCAAACCAAAACCTCTACCTTTTCTCTAGATTCTTGAGGGCCTGGGGCTTACTTTTCAACGATTAGACAGCGGATCCTTAGTCTTCTTGTGGTGGGCTAAGCATTCATTCCGATAAAATTCTATTCCTACGAAGTTCATTTTTTCACGTGGTTCGAGGCATCAAATTTTTAACTCATCGAGATAAGATCCAAGACTCTCATGTCTTGTAAGGGTGCTACGTGTAATCGTGTGTTTTTACCGTTTAAAAATGTATGAAAAGATGATTTATGTTTTGAAAATTTGGGTTTTTGTATAAAACTAGTTTTTGCTTGATTTCGGTTGGATGGAATTGGGTTTCGAGTGTTTCTCTTGAGGTTTTGTGGTAGTTTTGGGCTTGTATATGTCCGTGGGTTGTAGAAGGGGTGTTTGGCTGGTTTAATTTGAGGCTGAGAAGCTTTTTCCGTCACTAAGGTTTGCTTTTCGTCACAGTTCAGCCGTCTGGTTTGAAAATCTAAATTTGTTGCTTTTGTGTCGACACTTTTGCCGTTGGTGTCGACACCTTTTCTTTTTGCTTGTGGTGTCTATGCTGCGGTTGTTTTGTGTCGATACTTTTTCTTTTTTGTGTCGACACTTCCGCTGCTGGTGTCGACACTTTTTCTTTCTACTTGTGTTGACTACACTACTGTTGTTTTGTGTCGACACCTTTGGTATTTGTGTCGACACTTTTGCAGTTTGTGTCGACACCTTTTCTGTTTGTGTTGATACTTTCGCAGTTTGTGTTGACCCTTTTTCTTTTGGTCGTGTTGGGGCCTTGGGGGGTTCTTTTGGCCGTGTTAGGCGTGTGTGGGTTCGTGTTTGCCGTGTTAGGGGCGTGTGTGGGTTCGTGTTTGTTGTGTGTGTTGGTCTTGGTTAGTCGTGTGGTGGCCTTTTAGTCGATTAGGTTATGGGCCTCAATCGACTGCTCTCCTCTAGTGGTTTTCAATTGATTAGATTATGGAGCCCTGCCGACTGAAGTCACAAAGAGGGGTGTTGGTCATTTCATGTGGGGTGTTGGTGCATGGTTGTGTGCGTGGTGGTTAGTGCATCGTTGGGTGCGGGACATGGGGTCTGATGTTCTTTCTAGAGATGGGGTTTGGTAAGAACCATTTTATGGGAGGTTTGGTGTTGGCCTTTTGATAGGACGTGTTCTGTATGTTTGTTGGTTGTGGTGGGTTATATGGCATCGCTATGTGGAACGTCGTGGTTATAGGTGCTTTGGTGCTTATAGAACTCTAATTATTTACTCGTGCATGTAGTAGGAAGGATATGTGATATGATGTGGTCTTATGTGGTCTTATGTGATCTTACGTTGTTGTGGTGCAGCTAAAACTTTGGTTGTATATATGCATGTGTTGCATTGGTTAAAACTCTAATTTTAAGGTTATATATGTTGGGGTGAATATTGATCCCTTGGTGAAAGTTCGTAAAGAAACATTAGTTGGGGCGGATATTGGTCCCTTGGGGAAAGTTCGTAATGATGCATTAGTTGGGGAAGATAGTGGTCCTACGGTAAAAGTTCGTGAAGATATCTGTTGGTTCTGGTAAGCAATGCATTAGTTGGGGCGGATAGTAGTCTTACGGTGAAAGTCCGTGAAGATATCTGTTGGCTCTAGTCAACAAGGCATTAGCTAGGGATGCGGTCCCTCGGTGAAAGCTTGAGAAGGTGCATGGATTGCATATGATGCTTTGTGGCATAGACTGAACCATTTTCAAACTGTATTTAAGACTCGTGTGAGTCGTGATATAAAACTATTTCCAAACCATTTTCGTGTTTCCTATGAGTGAAAAAGGGTTCTTATCCTAGCATCTCATTGAATGTCGTCCTGAAGATACGTGTGTGTGAATCTGACGGAAAGAATTGTGATCCTGACGATGCATGTGTTGCGGTACGCGGGTTGCATGTGTTGCGTATATATTCTCATGGAAGTGATAGAACTGTTGTTGAGGCTTGTAAAAGTCGATTTATATGTATCTGTGTTGCATGTGGGGCTCGTGGAAGTCTTGGCTCGTAGGAGTCTATCTTTGCTGGTAAAGCATTATACTATATCTATCCATCAATTTTTTTTTAAAGCATTACAGATACCTGTCGATCAAATTAACTTACTGACATTTATATTTAATTGACCTCTTTAATAATTCTTTAAAACTCGCTTAACTTTTTTGATATGCCAGATTATAAAATCAGTCTATAGGATTTGGCACGATCAAAACTTATACGCTTCCTTAAGGGGCTATCATTAATCCCCTGTCAGAACATAAATTTTTTCAATAATTAATATCCACCATATACATAATACCGTTATCCAATTCACTGGGATTATAGACCAGTAAAAATTTGCACCCTTTAATGAATTAAAATAACGAACACAAATTATGTGTCTAATAATTATTTTGGAAATAAGAGTATAAGACTCATAATAACCATTGGTGTAAATTAATTTATATAATCAGCATAAAATTAATTATCCCAACGCGATCCTATTCAATACACACAAGGTGTACTAGCATATTGAGTCAGAACAATTGTTGAAGCGATTATCGTTTCCCGTAATCAAGACAGATCTTCTAAAACACTGTGCATCCGTACCAATAGTGTATCCAATTTCAACTAAGATTGTGAATTATAAACTTATATTCTACAAAAATCGATAATCTAGTCTTCTGTGTGTATGCCGAACTCTACACACTAGATTAATTACTATGCAGAATAAAAGACACGTATGCACATGGTTTTTATTAAGATTCTCATTAAAATAAAAAAATAATTTTTATTAATAAATAAAAACAAAACCAAAAATCCAAACATGGTTTTAGTATACAACTTTAACAATCTTCCACTTATACTCAAAGCTATGCCGCCATATATCTGACTCTCATACCCTCCACATAACTTTCAAAAGTATTTGTTGGTAAGCTCTTTGTAAAATGATATGCAAGGTTGTCTCTCGACGCAATTTTGGTCATAGCCACATCACCTCTCTACACGATCTCTCGTATTAAGTGATACTTACACTCGATGTGAATTTATTTCTTGTCCTTGGTTCCCTCTTGTTCACAACCGCAGGGCTATTGTCACAGTAAAGTGTAATAGTCGATTATACTTAAGGTACCACATCTAAATCTGAAAGGAAGTTCCTAAGCCAAATAGCCTCCTTGGCTCCCTCAGAGGCTACCACATACTCGGTCTCTATAGTGGAATCAATAATACAGGACTGTTTGATACTCCTCCAACTTACGGCTCCACCTCTCAAGATAAACACATATTCTAAGGTAGACTTTTTAGAATCCTTATTAGACTGGAAATCCAAGTCTGTATATCCTAAAGGTGTTAGACTATTTTCTTGGTAAACCAACATATAATTTTTAATGATTTTTAGGTACTTGAGAATATGTTTTAGCGCTGTCTAATACTCTTGCCCTAGATTAGACTGATATCTGCTAACAATGGCAACGGCTAAAAATAGATATCCGATTTAGTGCAAAACATAGCATACACGAGGCTTCCTACTGTCGAAGTATAAGAAACTTCTTTGAGCTTCTATATCTCAACAGTTGTCTTAGAACACTGATCCTTGGATATAGTTATTCCATGCCTGAAAGGAAAAAATCCTTTCTTGAAATCCTGCATGCTAAAATGAGTAAAGACCATATCGATATAATTGGCTTGTAATAAACCCAACATTCTTTACCTGCGATCTCGCCAGAGCTTAATTCCTAGGATTTGACTGACTTCTCCCAAGTCTTTCATATTGAACTGGCCGAATAACCATACTTTCACTACAGATAACACCCCCACATCATTTTCGACGAGCAAGATATCATTTATGTAAAGTATTAAAAATATCACCACCCTTCCATAATGCTTTTTTACACACAGGACTTGTCAGGACATTGATCAAAACCATAAGATTTAATGGCTTGATCAAACCAAGTATTCGAAGACCTAGATGCCGACTTAAATATATAAATACATCTCTTAAGCTTACACAACATATGCTCTTGGCCCTGTGCTATGAAGCCGTTTAGTTGCATCATATAGATACACTTGTCAAGACTTTTGTTAAGAACAACTGTCTTGACGTTTATTTACTAAATTTCGTAATAGAAATGAGCCGTAATGGATATGGGAATCTGGATAGACTTAAGCATGGCTACCGATAAAAAGGTTTTCTCATAATCGATCCCTTCTTTTTTAGTGAAGCATTTTGCAACAAGCCTTACTTTGAAATTTTTTACCTTTCTGTCTACTCCTCTATTCTTCTTATAGATCCACATGCATCCGATGGACTTCATATTTTATCTCATCTGGTGGTTCTACAAAATTTCAGACCTGATTAAAGTACATGGACTTCATATTTTAATTCATAACCCTTTGCTAAAGTTTTGCATCTTTATCTTGGAGTGTTACATTGTAGCTACATGGTTCAGTATCCAGTTCTTTCGGGATCTTTTCAAATAACTCTCCCAAGAACATATACTGATTGGTGTAGACACCTTAATTTGACTTCGCCGAATCTCAGGCTTATCCAGGTGAATCTATTGATGAAAACCAAGTGGGATGATGTGCAAAGTCTTTAAACAATCATCGAGATATGATTCAAATCAAGTACTTGATGAAATCGAACCACAAGATCATATCTTTTGAACCTTGAGGTAGCGACCTTCAAACCTTGTGACCTGGTTGTTCACTGGCCTAAGTAATTACACCTGTAACCTTCAATCCTTGCGACCATGCCCTTCATTGTCGTGACCGCAACAAGAACTTTTTGGAAACCCTATCATATGTGGCGGTCGCAACATGCATCCTCACGATCTCAACCTTCCAAGGTAGCGACTGCAAACTTCAAGGAATATTTTGAGATCCAGAACATGCCAGCACCTCATTGGCTAGCATTTTCTATATAAACATACATTCAATTCAATTTTGAGGGAGGAGGAGGGACGATTTAAGTACACCGATACTCTACCGTACTACCGACACACATCCCGACCCATATAACTGCCTGAGTTAGTTCGATTACTAGAATCGAATCATAACCCGAGGGTCAAATTAACGATTGTGGCATCCCACGATTTAAGGATACACCCCAATTGTCGCATTTCAGGTATTCTATTGAAACCCAAGCACTTCTCTCCTCACATTTTCTACCCCTACAGAGAGGTCGGGTTTTTGAATTTCAATTTCAATTTTCGAATTGCATGCTTATTCCTTAGTTTTGTTATCACTGGGTTTAATTATTTCATCTATGCCAAATTGTTAATGTTTAATTGTTAATTTTGATTAGTCGAATTGGGAGCATGCTTAATGTTTTCCTTTAACTAGCAACCTTGTAAGGTTTTAGTTAATTACTCATGTTTTCATTACAGTATTGATTAGAATAGTCTTAATTATATTATGTTCATATTACACATTCACCACCAGTGCACTATTTTTCCAAATTTAGGGAAAAGTGCCTAAATTCCTTGCGATCACAACATTGATTGTGGTGATCGTTACATTCCGGCACTGACATGTTTGCGGTCGCACAGTTGAACTTTGCACCCGTGCACTATTTACCCAAAGTACTTGCAACCACAACATTTATATGTTTGTGGCGCCGAAATTTTGGAGTTTTTGGTAGTTCAAAAATAAGAGAATTCAAAAGATGTTTAGAAAATATTTTAACACCTTGAACACCAAATTTTGAAAATTCATTTTTGTTGAAAATAGAGTCGCCACTTGATTTTTGAAAAAAAATCAAGCAAAACAAAAATGGGCAACTGATTTTTGAAACGTTAACCAGAGAAAAAGGGATTCGAGAGCTAAGGTACGAATCAGAGAAGGTGTTAAGTACTCTATTCGTCCAACCATAAGGTTGGCCTCTACTAATCATCATTGGCTCCTAATTAAAATTTTCAATTGCATGCAAATACAGAAAATGAAGGCGAAGAGAGAACATCCAAAATCAAATATATAAAATACATAACATATGTATATAGAACACCAAAACAAAGCAAATAAGAAAAGAAAATCCTAAGTCCTACAGCATGCAATTTCTATCTAAAGAAAATATGCTAAAGGTAACTAAAATCAAAATGAGGCTAAAATGGATAAACAACCAAAAATAACCTAAGTTATTCTAAAACATGCATATTATCAAAATAGTCAAGATTAGCATCAACATGATTAACTTTTAATTAAAAAGAAATGGTAAACTAAAATAAAAGGTGCATAAAAAGCTTATATTAAAAAAAACTTGCTAACAATGAAATTAATAACAAGAATTTTATGTACTAATATGATAAAAGAAAGCTTAAAGGTTTTAGTCAAAAGAAAAAGAAAACAAAAGGAAGGTTTACAAAAGAAAATTAAATCAAAGATAAAAGGTTTCAAAAGAAAAGAAAAAATGCTAAAAACTAAGAAATTAAAATTATCACTATTTGAAAACATTATTTGGGAATTAAACTAGCAAGCTTAAACTAAGAAAATTAGAGAATAAACATAAAAAAATTAAACTAACAAGCTTAAACTAATCATTAAAAGATTTGACGAGAAAAGAAAATGAAAAGAAAGAAAAATAAAATATTATTAATGAAGACTAAATTAATGTTAAAAGAAAAATGCGAATGCAAATAACGACAATTACATAAAAAAATATAATAACCGTCAACTAAGAAATACAAAATATGGGTGTAAATTGATAATTGCAGCCATATATATGTAACTATATGAATTATAATAATAACGACACCGTTAGTCGTATTGTCAATTATGTTAGCACTAATTAATGAATTAATATATTTAGTGCAAATGTGCAATATGAGTAAAGAAAACAAACTTAAACAAGCTAAGATTTGAGTTATAACATGAATATAGCTAATTTACTATACTAAACACATTCATTACCAACCAAATGAATTCTAGTGATTTATAAGAACATATGTAAGATAAAACAATCAAATTAACCCGGTCACTCCAAAGAGATAGGAAATGGAGATAGAAAAACCGAATATTCAAACAGAATACCTGAATTGCTAATAAATGCTCGAGTTGGGGAATGGTGATCAACAGTCCAATCCTCAAGTTCAATCCAAGTTAGGGCTTCATTATCGATGTCAGAGGTTCGTACTTGCTCGATCTTGGACAGAGTTTCTCTCTCTAAAATTGTCTTAAAAACATACCAGGGGGTACGATATTTATAGAACTCTTCAACCAATAAAATATTGACACATTTTGGGACACGTCAGGCTATTTAGAGTTGGCGGTCGCCAGTATGGATGTGGTGGTCGCCAATAAAAGTGCAGTTTTCAAGAGGTTCTATTGGCGGTCACCACAATGGAGTTGGCGACCCCAAGGTTTAATGTGGAGGTCGCTGCTTCTGGTTAGAGTTTCTCAGAGGTTCTATTGACGGGCGCCACAATGAACATGGTGGCCCCAAGGTTCCAACATGGTGATTCAATGATGATTTCACTAGTTTGAAGGTTTTGATTATTGGGTTCAAATACCAAGCTTGGATCATTTCCCGAGGATCGTACTGAAGCACCATTCCAATTGCTTTCATCATCGAATTCACCTGGATCAACCTAAGATTGGCGGGGTCAAATTTGGGTGTCTACAGTTGCCCCTCTTTGATATAACTTGAATAGCAACACGTGATGCAAGTAATATAAAAGATCCAGAGATAATATTGATTTGACTGAGTCGTCAATCTTAGGCCACAAACACAGAAGCATGCATATGATGTTAGTCGTACGTGAATTTTTATCGAGCTGCCTACGTACCCTTTTGCTAGGGATCAGACCAAATTGTAGTTCCTAGGACAAATACAGAGATGCAAGATACTAAATATGATGCAGATGCTAACATGATGCAAACACCAGATAAATTCCTAAAGATTGAGTCAAGATCTAAAGGGAGCACAAACAAACAAGTCAAAGATCGAGTCAAGATCTTAGAACTCTGCTGGGGATAAAATAATCAAAAGGATCGAGTCAAGATCCTAGAAATTATCTTAACCGAGAAGGCAACAACGAATTAATAGGTTGAGTCAAGACCTAAAAACTCGAAATGATAACGGGATAAGAATAACTGAAAAGTCGAGTCAAGACTTTAAAATTATCCTCACCACAAATTAATAAGTCGAGTCAAGACCTAAAAACTCGAAACGAAGCACATGATAAAAAAATAATTAAAAGTCGAGTCAAAGTTTGAAACTATTTTCACCAGGAAGGATAACCACGAATTAATAGATCGAGTTAAGATCTAAAAACTCGGGACGAAAGCGCGGGATAAAAATAATTAAAAAGTCGAGTCAAGACTTTAAAATTAAATTTATCAGAAGGAAAGATAACTACGAATTAATAGGTCAAGACCTAAAAACTCAAGATGAAAGCACGTGATAAGATTAATTAAAAAGTTGAGTCAAGACTTTAAAATTAAATTTATCAGGGGAAAAGACCACACAAAGACAAGGTAGAAAACACACAAAACAAAATTATATATAAAAACACACACACAAGATATGAAAAATTATTTTTATAAAACACACACACCAGATATTTAAAGCAAAACACACAATGATAAACCCTAAAACAAACATTAAAAGATGCACACAATATTAATTATAAAAACATACAGTAATCACACAAAATAAACATAAAACACCCCAAACAGCCCTTTATTAAAACCCCAAGACACAAAGATGCCCACTGATATGTAACCGCCAACTCTGAAGTTGGCGGTCGCTAGGTTCCAGCCCCAAGAACATGACATGACTACTTACAAGGTGGCGGTCGCCGAGCCAAAATCCTTCTGGCATGACGGTCGCCACACCAAAACCCTTTCAAACCGGCAGTCGCCGTGTGTCCTTTGAAAATCCTAACGGCCGCCAACATCCAACATGGAAACCGCCAGGACAAGGTGCGGATATGGTCACCAGGGGCGCGCGGGTTGGCTCACTTCTCTCATCCTTTGCTCTCTCTCTCTAGCTTCCCTTTGCTCTCAAACTCTCTCAAGCTCTTTCTTTTTTCTTTGGGCTTTTTTACCTTTTCCTTGCTTTTCCTGACATAGCGGGACGCGAGCACCTTGATGACATTGCAGGAGCTATACGGGGTCCCTCCGTGGGTGTGAGCTCCACCATGGGAACTCTTGGAGGCACGACCACCAGCCTTCCCGCCAGTGGGGTTACCACTACACAGCCCTCTACTGCGATGGATGTACTTGCTTTTAAGGCAGAGCGTGCCTCTCACTATGCTGCTGAGGAGGCCCGGGTAGCTGTCTAGGTACAGGCGGCTGCAGATGCTGCTGTTGAGGCCGAGATGGCTAATTTTCTTGATCTGCATGCTGGAGAGGGTCATCTTGCGCCTTTCAACGCACACACATATGCCCCAGCACCTCACCGCTTGGTTTCAGGCAAGATGAGGCACTATGATCCACCTACTGATGCTGTAGCTGCTGATGTTCTTCTCCAGGAGCCGGACCAGCACATCTCTCGCCAGCACCCATCGAAAGGTTCCCTATCTTTTTCATTCAATACCAAAGCATGTTTGTACTTTATGTTTCAAATATAGATGCATGCCTAGAATCCCCTATGATATGATGATGAGATGATGATGATTCATGCAATATTTGTATCAGTAATGTTTGAGATTTGAACATGTAATCACAACAAACTTGGATATTGAACTGAAAAATGTAGCTTAAGTACCTGTGCAAAGGAGATTAAAACAGTATGGATATTAGGGTTAGGGTTTAGATACAAACAAATAAAAAGGGGGTGGTTTTTTATTTTTATTTTTTTATCAAAGTCACAAAAATAAAGGGGTTGATTTTTTATTTTTGATTCTAGGGTAAAACATAAAACCTTGGGGGAAGAATATTATTTTTTATTTTTTTATTTTTTTGGGAAAAAAAACATAAAAATTTATTTAGAAAAATCTAGGGATGGTATTATGAAAACTGAAGGTAATTTTTTTAAAAATTATAAAAATTAGGAAATGTTTTTTAAAAATCCTAAAAATTAGGGAATTTTTTTCAAAAATCCTCAAAATTAGGATTTTATTAGGGCGTGCAAAAATCAAAGGATCGTCACCCACACACGAATCTAGGGTTGAAAGGATTTTCCTGGTGCAG
This sequence comes from Heliamphora exappendiculata, assembly GCA_034768845.1. Classification (NCBI taxonomy): domain Eukaryota; kingdom Viridiplantae; phylum Streptophyta; class Magnoliopsida; order Ericales; family Sarraceniaceae; genus Heliamphora; species Heliamphora exappendiculata. The sequence goes on from JAOTRH010313128.1 coordinate 33,586, forward strand.
TAGGACTTAGGGTTCCTAGTCTTCTATTATGACGTGCAAAAACTAAAGGATCGTCACTCATACACAAACCTAGGGTTGAAAGGGTTTGCCTGGCACACCAAGGCTTAGGGTTCCTAATCTTCTATTAGGACGGGCAAAAACCAAAGGATCGTAACTCACACACGAATCTAGGGTTAAAAGGGTTTACCTGATGCACCAGGGCTTAGAGTTCCTAGTATTTTACTATGATGTGCAAAAATCAAAGGATCGTCACTCATACATGAACCTAGAGTTGAAAGGGTTTGTCTGGCGCACCAAGGCTTGGAGTTCCTAGTCTTCTACTAGGATGTGTAAAAACCTAAAGGATCGTTACTCACACATGAACCTAGGGTTGAAAGGGTTTTCTTGGCGCACTAGGCCTTAGAGTTTCTAGCCTTCTACTAGGACATGCAAAAATCTAAAGGATTGTTACTCACACACGAACCTAGAGTTGAAAGGGTTTGCCTAGCCCACCAGGGCTTATAGTTCCTAGTCTTCTACTATGACGTGAAAAAACTAAATGATCGTCACTCACACGCGAACCTAGGGTTTAAAGGGTTTGCTTGGCGTACCGGGGCTTAGAGTTCCTAGTATTCTATTAGGACGTGCAAAAATTCAGGGATCGTCACTCACACACGAACCTAGGATTGGAAGGATTTTCCTAGCACACCAAGGCTTGGGGTGCCTAGTCTTCTAGGACTTGAGAGACTTACCTAGCTCACTAGGGCTTAAGGTTCATAGTCTTCTTGGGCTTGAGAGATTTTTCTGCCTCACCAAGGCTTAAGGTTCCTAGTCTTCTACTATGACGTGCAAGATTTGCCTGGTGCACCGGGGCTTAGGGTGCTTAATCTTCTAAGGCTTGAAAGAACCGAAGGATCATCACACACACACTAACCTAGGGTTTTTATTGCTTTCCATTACTTTCTGCATTTCATTGACTGCTCTTATATATTTTACTCATCTTCTTCTTTTTAGGCCGGCCATTATGTCTTGGGCTTTGGAGGGTTTGCCTCGGGCGAGGTGTTAGAGTGGTATGATGCCCTCCCTGCTCCTAGTCGAGCTCTTATTGATGCTTCTGACTTTGCTCGTTTCATACCTTTATTAGGTAGGACGAGCAACGTCCAGGTCTGTCTCACAACCTTGGCTAAGAGGTGGTGGGATACCACAAACACTTTCCATTTTACCACGTTCGAGGCTATTTTGACGCCTTTGGACTTTTCGCTGATCACCAGCATCAGAGTCGGTGGTGCTCCCATCCCATTCGATCCTTCTGTTGCCCGTTCTACCGACGGCTTAATGCACCTTCATGGAACTATTCCAATCTAGATGAATAGACACCGGGTCAGATACACCTAGTTCTTCGATCAATTCTGTCATTTCCACTGCACTGAGCCTCGCCACTATGAGTGGGTCGCTCGTAGCTTTCTCCTTTATATGTTTGGTACCTCCTTGTTCTCAAACAAGGAGAACATCGTTCATCTTCACTATCTCGGTGCCCTTGCTCGCCTCGATCGTGTTGCTACTTACGATTGGGGAGGAGCTGCTCTAGCTACTCTTTATGGCTTTATGAGAGCCTTGACCTGGTTCTCCCAGGAGCTTAACATCGGGGGATACCAGAGAGTCTAGGAGGTATGATTTAATTTTTGCACATCATTCATTCATTTTTGTTATGTGTTATCCATTATTTGCTTATTGACATCTTTTCTTTATAGCTTTGGACCTACGAGTTCCTCAGGCTTCACGTCCTGGCAAACTCCTCAACAGAACCTCCCCGTGCGGCTCGGTGGTCTTGAGGCCTAAAGGGGAAGAAGGTTGGGAAGAAGGATATCGACAAATTTTGGGCTTTTCTAGACCAGTTGACCCCAGACCAGGTATCGCTATTCACTGCTTACTATACTGTACATTGTTCTTTGTGTCATACTATTCACCGTATACTAAACTAATTACTGCACTCTGCACTATACTAATCACTGCACTATTCACTAAACTGATCCTTGTTCTGCACATGATCACTGTACTATACTACTCACTGCATTGTTAGTTGATCCCTACTCTGCACTGTACTGCTCACTGCATTATTCACTAATCCATGTTCTGCACTGTTCACTGCTCACTGTTCTTTTGTTTTCTGTATTGTTTACTAAATTTCTATAGGTGCACTGGGATGTCTAGAGGGGTATAGAGGACCGAGCCAGTGCAAACTTGATGCGTAGCTGGGAGATTACTTCAATGTGGATTCTACTAGAGGGGCCCATCGGTCAAGAGTACTACCTCAGAAAAAGGGTGGTCTGCCAGTCACTTGGCCTCAACCACTTAAGAATTCCAGTGGTCCCTCCAGCCCACATGCGTCAGACCGACCTCCTGAGCCGTGTGGACATACTCCTAGAGATGGTGGGGACCCATGCCACGGAGCTGCTGGTACCGAAGGGCGATTACACAGCTTGGGCTTAGGCACACTTATTAGGATCACTTGGCCCAGGTCCAGCTGTGCCTGGTGGCAGGAGGCCAAGACGGGCACTAAAGGTTGCTGATGCTGATGTTGATGCTGGTGTTGGAGTTAGAGTTGATGCTGCTAGCGCTACTACTGCTGCGGAGAGGCCTGTTGAGAGACCTGCCGAAGCTGTTGGAGGGGAGATGGGACCTGATATTCCATGGGATATCTAAACCGTGGCATATGGCTTCCCTTTTCCTCTTTCGATTTTAATTACCCCATCATCCGAGTTTTGGGCTGAGATTGGCCAGGTTTGTCTTTTATTCTTCCACCTTTCTTTCAGTTACTTCTTTATTTGTCTAGTTTTCTTGAACTGCTCTCTTTTGTTCTTTGCAGATTGATCAGGCGCGACTGGATCGCATGATGCTGATGGTTACCGGTCTGAGGGTGCTGATTCACCAAATGGATGCCACCATTCGAGCAGCTGATAGCAATTTTACACCGGTGGCCATAGTGAGTATCTTGTAGCTCTTTTTAGCTTCTCTGCACTTCTCTATGTTCTGTTCTCATTCTTACTTTCTTTTTTATAGTCTTTCGTCCCACATCCAGCTCCGATCCTGACTCCAGCTCGAGGCCGTGGATCCCGTGCTTCCTCCTCTAGAGCTCGCCCTAGAGGATCCATCTCTTCTACTAGGAGTCAATCTAGAGTTGTATCCTCCTCCTCTGGCAGTAATGGTGATGACAGTGATGATCTGGAGATGCTTTTTGAGGATGTCGGCTCGAATGAGGCTGGTCTTTCTTCTCGTCGGGTTTGTCAGTGGCGATGATTGATGAGAAAGATTCCCCCACCCCTTTAGATACATTCGGATACATTCATTTTTTATGGGCCTGCATACCTTAGTTTCATATACATTTTTGCTCATTTATTCTGGTACATTCAATTTTTATAGGCCTGTGTGCCCCAGCTTACTGGTTATTGGGCCCAGGTGCCCTAGTTTCATACTTTTATATATTCTTGTTGCAGTCAGGTGAATTTAGGCCTTCGTGCCATTTACTGCTTGATATACATTTGTTTGCATGGTTTATCTTTTTTCACTGCTCAAACTGTTATCGATGAATGATACAAGTCTTACAACACTATAGAAATTGAAAACATACACACCAACCATATTTGAACCTGGAGGTCGCCATAATCCATTGTAGCGGTCGCCACATAATCCAAGAGCCACATGGCGGTCGCTCGGTCAATAAAGTGACATCACTATATTGTGTACTTTCATGTTGGCGGTCCCACACTCCAAGGTGGCTGTCGCCACAATGGTCGTATCATTTTCTGAACTTTGAACATCCAGCCTTTTCATGCCTTATAAATACTGCCTTTAGGGTCCCCATTTCCTGTCACTCTCATCCATATGGCTTGTTTCCATGGTCCACTTTCTGCATGGATTGAGGAGTTCTCTCACATTGAACGCATAAACATTGCCTCGTTTGGCATTAACTCCCTATTTTCCCTGATGGTTGTCAAGATTGACGAACCATTATTGAAAGCTGCTGCTCAGTTATGGGACCTACAAACCCATGTCTTTCATTTTGGTTTGGAGGAGTTATACCCCACTTTGGAGGAATTTGTTGCTATTCTGGACTTGACCCCGTGGGGCTCCGTTGTTGTTCATATTTTCTTCCTTTCAACTTGGTAACAGATAATACAACTCTGTGGCCTGTCCAGGATTAAAGCTTCTCTCTTAACATCTGATGACTGCCTTGACATTCCTTAGATCATTGAGAGGTTTCATCCTACCGGCGATCTTAACGATCTTGACTTTCAATTGCAGCGCTGTTATACCCTTTATTCCTATCTTTTTTCCTAGTATCTTCTCGTCCCTTCTGATGGGTGAGTTAGCTACGTATTGGTTGACATTGTGGGTCAGATGTGGCTGGGGAAAGATTTTGTCCCGCTGGTCTTAGCCAAGCACTGTTGGGCCTGGATACTGTTTACCGTGGTGAGACCACTACTTTTGCTGGCAGTCCCTTGCTTCTTTAGGTAAACTCAAAATCTTTCTTTTCTAGCCCCTTCCTAATATACTGCAAAGCTTTCCCCTTACTAATTTGCCTTCCTAATCTTTATTACAGATCTGGTTGATGAAAAAGGTGAACCTTGTGCAGAAGCCACCTACTGATAGGCACAATGCTGCAGCTTTCATTCACCACCCCTATTATCATATATGCAGTATTGAGGCAGCTTGACGTCAGTATCTCTCCTTTTTCAAAAGCCTAGACATCATTTGGTAGTGTTCTAAGTGGCGGATCTCTACCATGACCCTGACCACTATGGATCACCTTGGCGTTCTGCTGATCGGCTTACGACTGTCCACCTTCTACTATCCTCATCAGATCATGCGGTAGTTTGGTCGGAGCCAGATTATCTTTCACAGTGTCTGAGGCCGTTTATTTTCATCTTTACTGCGAGCCCCATTTCTAAAATTATATCACTCTTGGCTGTCTCGTTCAAGGAAGGAGATGCAGGAGCTGCTGTGCCCTGAGCTTTCTGTCGAGAATAGGGCATGGCTGACGCTGGATAGGGAGAAAAGAGATAAAGAAGAAGAGAACCAAGCAAAAAAGAGGAGAAATATTTGAGGCATCCTGTTTTGTTTTAAAGATTTCATAGCTTTTCTTTTATTTTGTTCGTAGAGTTTAGGACTTGCACGCCCTCCCTTTCATTTTCAAGACCTTGTAACCTAGGCTAAAGTAATGAAAATCCCACATTATGTTCAAGAAGGTTCAAAATTACCGAAAGTTTTTTGATTTTTGCAATTAAATGACTTTATTATCAAAATCCAAAGATAAGTTTACATTGATCTTACTTGGATTCAAAAATGGTTAAAACAAAGAATGTGGCCGGACTTCTTAAAAGAAGCTGCCTACGTATTCCAAGAAAGTGGAATCAGGCCTTAACGTAGTTCGGGATCGATTTACTCTCGGGTATTGACACTCTCTTTTTATAACGCCTAACTTTTGCTAAGGTCGCTCTTTCGAATTTTTGGCCTTCCGGGCTGCTTTAACTTTTGCCTCAGCCACCTTTTTTATTTTTAACTCAGCAAGCTTTTATTTTGTCTTTATTTTTTCCTCTCAAGGGTAATACTTTTTTAGCTGGTCAAGGTTGACTGGAGTCGAGAACACATTGCCATCCAAATCCATGATGATAACTGTACCACTGGTTATGATGGTTTTGATTAGAAATGGTTCGGATCAGTTTGGCTTAAACTTGCCCCTATGGTTGAAGATGGGAGTTATGATTTCCTTAAGAACCAAATCTCCTTCTCTGAGATCATGGGTCTTGACCTTCTTGTTGAATGATTGAGCTATCCTCTTTTGGTATCCTTGCATATAAAATAGAGCTTGCAGCCTTCTTTCATCAAACAAAAGTAGCTCTTTCATTCGGTTCCTCTGCTAATCTATTTCTGGAATACTGGCCTCAGCCACTACCCTTAGTGAAAGGATTTCCACCTCAATGGGAAGCACGGCTTCCATCCCGTACACTAAAGAGTATGACATGGTTCCCATTGAAGTTCTAATTAACGTCCTATATCCTCAGAGTGCGAACGGTAAGTGTCCTGGCCAATCCTTATGTGATCTGATCGTCTTTTGTAGGATCTTCTTGGCATTTTTATCTACTGCCTCGACTGCCCCATTGGTCTGTGATCGATATGGAGATGACTTGTAGGCCACTATTCGGTATTCTTCAGGAAGTTCCAATACCTCACCTTAAAAATGCGAGCCATTATCCGAGATAACCTCATGAGGGACCCCATACCGGCAAATGATGTTTTTCTTGATAAACTTGGCGACATGTGAAGCTTTCAATATCGAGTAGAAGGCTACCTCCACCCACTTGGTAAAATAATTAATAGCCACCAAAATGAACTCGTGCCCATTTGACACCTTCGGTGTTACCTTGCTGATTACATCAATGCCCCATACTGAGAACGACTATGGTGACGATAAGCTATACAGTTGAGATGGGGGAACGTGCATAAGTTTTGCATGAATCTGACACTTATGCCACCTCTGCACGAACTGCATACAGTCTGTCTCTATTATCATCCAAAAGCATCCTCGTCATAAGATCTTCTTGGCTAGCATGTTTCCACTCCTGTGAGGCCCACAAACTCCCGCATGTATCTCCTTCATTAGCTTCTATCCTTATTCACTATTAACACAGCTTGTTGACCCCAGAATTTTCTCGTTTGTACAATATTTTCCCACAAATGACAAACTGTGCAGACAATCTTCATATTGCTCTTTTATCCTTTTTGCTGGCAAACTCGAGAAATTCTCCTTTTTTCACGAAGTTCTAGATGTCGAAATACCATAGAAGCTCGTTGGTACTTTTTGTGATTGCAGCTGTCATCTAGTATGCTGACTTTCTCTTCTATTCGATTATCAAAGGCCTCATTCTAATTTTGGGTGGTATGTCAGTCATTGATATGAGTGGGGGCAATGCATCAGCAAACTTGTTCTGCAGCCTCAGCACATGAGTGAAGACCACTGATTCAAAGCATGGTATCAATTTTTTTAGCTCTTGATGGTAGAGAATTAATGTTAAGTCCTTGACCTTCCATTCTCCTCTTGCATGTGAGACCACCAATGCCGAGTCTCCGATGACTTCCTACTTTTTTACCCCTAGTTCCAATGTTGCCTATAACCCGGCTAAGCATGCTTCATACTCAGCTTGATTGTTGGTGACTTCAAAATTAAGCTTCATAGACAAAGAAACATGTGATTCATTTGGAGTGACAAGAAGAACTCCCATTCCATAGCTATACTAACTGGATGCACCATCAAAATATAGAGTCCACTTGTCATCCCCAACTCCCATCAATTGTTCATTAGGAAAGTGGAATTCTGCGTCTTCATCTCCATCGACTGGTTGGTCGACTAGAAATTTTGCTACAGCTCTACCTTTAACTAATTTTTTGGTGACATATTTGAGGTCAAACTCTGATAATAATAGCAGCCAAAGAGCCAGCCTTCCTGTCAATGCCAGCTTCTCAAACAAGTATTTCATTAGGTCCATTCGTGAAATTATGTTCACAGTAAAAGACAGTAGTAATGCCTCAATTTTTGGGAAGCCTAAACCAAAGCCCAACATGTCTTTTCCAGTGGTATATAACGTATCTCTAACCCCGTCATCTTTTTGTTTAAGTAGTAGACCATCTTTTCAATTCCAGTTTCTCCTTCTTGTGCCGACATGCATCCCATAGCTGAATCGATCACCAACAAATAGAAGATCAGTGGCCTATCAAGTTTGGGAGGAGCCAAAACATGTGAGTTTTACAGGTACTGATGCACAGCTTCGAAGGAATCTTGGCATTTCTGATCCCATTCAAATTTGACCCCCTTTTTCTGCAGATGAAAGAGCAGCTCACAAGTGGTTGTTAGTTTTGCAATGAATCGACTGATGAACTGTATTTTACCTAGAAATCCCCTGACTTCTCGCTCAATCTTTGGAGGAGTCATTTTTAAGATTACCTTAATCTTAGAAGGGTCGACTTCAATGCCTCGTTGAGTAATTATAAACCTGAGCATCTTGTCAGCAGTGACTCCAAAGGCACACTTTTGTGGGTTGAGCCACATCTTGTATTTTTGAATCCTTTCAAAAAACGTTTACAGTGCTATGATGTGGTCATCCTGGTTTTTGGACTTTACTATCATATCATCTACATATACCTCGATCTCCTTATGTATCATGTTATGCAGCAAAGTAGTGGCAACCATCTGATAGGTTGCTCTTACATTCTTCAAACCAAATGGCATTACACGGCAACAATAAGTACCCTAGGGTGTAGTGAATGTCGTCGTTTCTCTGTCTTCTGGGTCCATTAGAATCTGATTATACCTGGAGAAGCTGTCCATGAATAACAACAAGGTATGCCCCGCCGTACTGTCTACCATGACATCAATATGTGGTAGTGGAAAGTCGTCCTTCGAACTGGCTTTGTTAAGATCTCAAAAATCCACGCAGACCTAGATGCGTCCATCTTTCTTTAGAACTGGAACAATATTGGCCACCTACTTCAGATACTCGATTACCATCAAGAATCCAGCGTTGATCTACTTGGTGACTTCTTCTTTGATCTTTAGAGCCCATTCTGGCCAAATTCATCTCAATTTTTGTTTAACCGATTTAGCATCAGGGTATAGAGGGATATGGTGTTGGACAATATCAGGATTAATGCAAGGCATATTCTCGTAAGACCGTGCAAATACATCTTTGAATTCTTTCAATAAAATTATTAACTGCTCACGTTCAACTAGAGATAAAGAAGAACCGATTTGTACAATTTGTGGATTAATTTTATTACCCAGATTTATTGACAAAGTTTCTTTAATTATTGATTGAGTGAACATTTCTTCTTATCTTTTTATTAAAATTTTTATTTCTTCGGAGATATCCTTGTCGAATTCAAAATCATCGAAAAGCATATAAAATAAATCAAACAAAATAGAGTAATCAAAAATTTTGTTTATTTCATTGAATAAAGAAGAAATTACAAGCTCAAAGGCAAAAGCAGAGGAAGATGCACAGATAGACGTGCTCTCAATCACAAACTCTGACTCGAACTCGGGACATACAACATGCACATCACATGTAACACCCCGGCCCGAACCCTAGTAGTAACTACCTAGATTGTAACAACCTGGCTCAAATCCTAGTATTAACGACAGATAGATAATGAAAACCTAGGTTACTGCATAAACACGAAAAACCCTAATTAGCCCAAAAACCCTAATTAACTCAGAAATCTTAAATTTGACCCAAAAATCCTAAAAGAGACCAAACACTCAGAGGCAAAGTCCTAATACTTAGAAAAGTTTCGGAATAGCTTAAATTAAGTAAATAATATAAAATATTAAATTTAAAATTTAAAATTCCCATAACTAAGGTAAAATGACCGTTTTGCCTATAGTACAGCAAAAAGTCTAAAAAATTCAAAATTTGACACATAGACACCCAAAATCAGATATTTATATACAATTAATTAATAAAATACAAAATAACAACAAAAATAACCAAATTACCCTTGCATGGCTGGCCACCTAGGAAATTGTGCCTAAAAAGCTACTTTTTGCCATTTTAAGCTCAAAAATGAGAAAAATATGTATAAATTAAGCATTATTTTGACCAAATACTTTTTATACAAGCAATATACATAGTAATATAATAATATAGGTCAAAAAAAGTAAACAAATAATTATTTAAAATCTCTACACAATAAAAAAGTCAAAAAGTCAATTAAAGTCAAAAAGTCAATTCTAGTCAAACTAGCTTAATTTAACTTAAAAGCCTACACTTATTTATTTAATTGCTATCAAAATTATAATAAGTCATGGGAAGACCAAATTAATTATAAATACATTAATATAATAGGTTTTAGTAGATTTAGGTACATAAAATTAATATTTTAAGCATATAAATACACAAAAATGTAACAAAATACATTTTAAAACCCTAAATAAATGCAAATTCAGTTTGGTCTGCCCCAAACCTGTCCCAGCCGACCCCTTTGCTGCAAAAATATGATCTCCCAATGCCTCAAATGTATGCCACCTCCCATGCAACCAATGAGAGTTTAAATAAATCCAAATTTTAATTTATTGTAATAATTACCCCTTATTTAAAAATTTTCTATTAAAAAAATACACCCAAACACTCTTCTCCCATATACATATTCGGCTGAGAGAAGTCACAAATTACCTAAGTGTTCTAAAAGAGAAGAAGGAGAGAAGAAGAAAGAAGGAAGAAAGAGGAAGGAGGAAAAGATCAAGGAAGGAGCATTGAAGCTAAATTCTATTCTCCTACAACCATTTGAGCATCTAACAAGGTAAGAAACTCCCTTAAATCTTTTGATATACTCCCCCAAGATACCCCTCAATCCATCTCTATAACAAACCCTAACAAAATAAAATAAAGAATGAGTCAAAAAGGCATCGTAGGAGTGATTTAGGTACTGTTTATGTATGAGTAAGCTTTGAATGTATTTGCATGTGTTTATTTTTGAGTTTTATGGCCTAAACATGTTATGGAGTCTTGGTTTATGTGAGCTTATAACATGCATGCAAAGGAAACAGGTCACAACTGTACACAACATAAGCAAGGCAATCGAAACCCTAAGTAGACTGATTTTCTAGACTTATACACTTTCTGCCACCAACTTTAAATTTTCATAACTAAATGTAGAAAAATGGTATTAAAGTGATTTTTGTGTTCAGATCTATATTATTGAGTTATATTTCATAAAAAATTGGTTTGAAGAAATTTTGTTGGGTAGAACTCCAGATATCTCATTTTTGCCAAAGAGTGTCAGATCTTGACCACTCTAAGTTCTAGACCTAAAAACCTTAAGTTAGAGTGAGAACCGAGCTTATGTCAAAACATAAAACTTGTAGAGGATAAATTTAAATTTATTTCCACAAAAAATTAGCCAAAAATATGAAGTCTTGATGGGTCAAAACACTTCCCAAAGTCTCTATTAAGGTTCAGTGACTGACAGACCTCTTTGTCACACTTTTTTGTGAGACATAAAATCTTTTTTTTAAGCGAAATGCAAAAGTGGTAAACATGAACTTTGTAGCTAACATATTAAACTAGTTACTGAAAAAAACCAGCCCAAAATACCATCGGATGATACCCCAAAAGATTTGAGCACTCTCTGTTAAAAACACATTCTGCAGACCCTTTTTGGGTGAATGAACCCTATTTATAAATTGGTCAAATTCTCAAATTTTTTTCAAACAACTTGCCCTAACTCAAAACATGAAACTTGTAGGAGACATCTTAAACTAGAATCTCACCAAACTTAAGACCTAGATCCCTTGATTTGGTCCGCCCAAAACTGTGGCCAACAGAGGCCCAATTTCTAGGATTTTCTCTATAAAGTGCTGAAGGGTTTTTACTAAAACAAAATAAATGACCTTTTTACCTTAAGAATTGACCTTAGTCGTAAACATGAAAGTTGTAGGATACATTTTTATCTAATTGGTGTTAAAATTTCAAAAATTAAATCATTGCCTAAGTGCTTCGAAACACTATTGCGATTTTAAAACTAGCAATTAAACTTGTACCTAAAATTGGCTAAGTGTTTGAATGGTGCATTACTTATTAGACTTGAGTGTGTGAAGCTTATATGAACTTTGTGAGTAATTAGTGCATGAAAATGATGCCTTTGATGAAATGAGCTCATGCTAATGGTTCGATTCTATGCCGCTTAAATTGTGCTTATGCTTCGCATGATTGTACTCTATGCTTTAGTGAGTTGTACCTTCTGTTTTAAAGACTTGTACTTTATGCTACATTGGTTTATACGTCATGCCATGTTTAGTTTCATACCATGCTATTGTTAAGTTGTACTTCAAGATACGAGTTGTTGTACCATAAGCATCAATGCATTACACTTTGGGCATCTTGTGGGTTGGGTTTTGTGCGCAAATTATTGGCCAGAGGATTTAGAATAAGGATGGAGGATTTAGAATAATATCATGATTAGAGAGTCCTTGTTGATGGGGGTGTTAACAATGGGTTATGAACGTCTTGAGCCGTGTTACGTCTTGAGCCGAACAGCCGCTATACGCTGCTGAGATCGGGAATGCTAATGAACGGGAACTTAACGTACGGGAATGTAGTGGTACCATTCGGGTTATTATAATGATATGTAGACTTTGGGCCATGTGCGTCCTGAGCGGTGTTACGTCTTGAGCCCTATCACGTCTTGAGCCAAACTACCGCTATATGCCGTAGTGAACGCTGACGAACGGGAACCTAACCTACGGGAATGTAATGGTGCCATTCAAATTATTATGTTAGCTTGATTTACCTTCGGGCCATGGACGTCCTGAGCCGTGTTACGTCCAGAGCCGTATCACGTCTTGAGCCGAACAGTCGCTATATGCCGCTGTGATCGGGAACGCTGACGAATGGGAACTTAACGTACGGGAACGTAATGGTTCCATTTTGATTATCATGTTGGATATGATTGACTTTGGGTTATGTACGTCCTGAGCCGTGTTATGTTCTGAACCGTGCCACGTCTTGAGCCGAACGTCCGTTATACGCCATCGTGATCGGGAACGTTAGTGTACGGGAGCTTACGTACGGGAACGTAATGGTGTTACTCAAAATTTGATTGTTTAATTTATAATCGGGTTGGGCAACTGCATTGCATTCATCTGCATTACGCACTTGTGCAATTGTTCGTGCATATGCTTACTCTATTGAAAACGTTAAATTGTCTATCTATTTGGCCTTAAAATTGTATTGGATATTATATGATATGTATTGTAGGATATTTTATTGTGAGTTTGTTAGACGGTTTAAGAAATTTGCTTCTGGATTTCGGCTCATGGAATTTGTGCCACTGGTAAAGAAGAAGGACCTTTTGAGGAAGGCGTGTTCATTGAGGAAGAAGACTACGAAGAAGAGGGAGAGTGGCAGGAGCCGGTTAACCCTAACGACGTAGCTTGAAGACGTAGGATGTCTACTTTTTGGATCTTTTGTTCAGTTTTTTACGGACATGATGTAACTTTTGTTAAAATTTGTAGATGACTGTAATCATTAAGTATTTGGAACAAAGTCTAAACCATTAATGATGTATTAATTATCATATATAATTATGAATGTTCGACTAGAATATGTCCCTTATTTATAGTTACATATGTCCCGACATGCCCGGGGAACGGGGTGTCACATCACAAGACTCCATGGTCTAATTTTTCACATCCTTTATAGCCGCGTTCACAGTGAGCCTGATGTAATCAGCTGGGGCATTGTAGCCCAACATCAGACAATCCTGATCGACTATGTGTATATGAGCCATCTTTTTGCTGAATAATGCCCTCATATCAATGCCGTCTAGTTCATATGCCCAATCTTCCTCTTGAATCTTCTCTTTTTCTTCTTCCTCTTTCAAAACTTCCTCTTCGTTCGTATCAGATAGTTAATGGCTAAAGAAGATTCTCAATCTTGGTAGCTTCTGGTTAGTTTCTTCATCAATCCACGGCTCCAGGAAGCCTTAGTATAGAAAATCTTCTCATTCCTTAATAAAGTAGCCAATAAGCGTTCCTGAGTACTTAGCCTTCTGCCCCTTTCGTCCCCCCGTCGGCCCTTCTAAATCTTCCTTCGTCGGCTTGTACCCAAGATCGAAACGTTGTGAAGCTGGCGATATCTGAATAGGTTCTGGAATACCTTATTGCTTATGTCCTAACCCCATACTTGGGAAGCAAGACATATGCTTCATCATTGTGACCACTCACGGGTTGATGTAATTCTCCTCTTTTTGCTGCAGCATTTGCACAACTGGGGTCTCGTCATAGCAAAATCCACTGAGAAATACGTCTCCTTCTCCTTGTTGCACTTCTAGGAGAGTTGAACCATCTTCTCTCGGGGCTTGAATACTGTCTTCCCTATAAATCATTAGCACTGCCCTATCTTTGATCACCTTTAGCTTTTAGTGGAGAGTGGAAGGTACAGCTAGGATGTTTGGGTCATGGAGCCATGGTCTTCCCAGTAACAAGTTAAAAGACGTTGGTATGTCCAGCACGTGGAACTCGACTAACGTCTCCAATGGTTCCACTGACACTACAAATGACACTAGCCCAAGCGCATCCCGTCTAGTGTTGTCATAAGCCCGAACCCCTTAGCTACTGGGTGTGAAATGTTTTAGCTTTAAACCCAAACAGACAGCTGTTCTAATTGACCAAATATTTAGTGCAGACCCATTCTTAATGAGAGTTACTGGAACCCACTTCTCCAAGCATTTAACAGTGATACGCAGTGGCTTGTTATGGCTCCTCCCTTCCACTGACAAATCCTTATTAGAAAAGGAAATGACCTTTGGTTCTGCAACCGGCAGAATAAGCCCAACAAGCTGTTCTAGAGTTGCATCTATTGAAATGTTGGCTTTGTTTAAAACCTTTAGCACCGCTTGCCTATGTCGATGCGAAGCCATCAATAAGCCCCAGATACTAACATTGGCTTGCATTTTTTTCAACTGTTTCAGCACAACGTCATTCTCTTCTTCCTATTCCTTCTCTTTTCCTTTCCCACTTGTTTATCCCTATTCAAGCTAAGTAGGCTTGAAGTGTCGTCTGCTCCTAGTTAGGTGTTCAACTCCTTCTTTGGGATCCCATAGTCCCAACATTGCGCTCTCAGCCTGTCTTACCTCATCAACACATAATGGGCTTTCAAATGCCCATAAATCATTCAAATCGCTTCCTGTCGCTCTTCCTCTTTTTTCTTCCTCATCCTCTATGGCCCATGTGTTGTCGACATCTTTCCAGATGTCTTCTTTGATGTACCCTATCTGTTGTTCCCAGACAGCCCAGAAATCAGTCCATTCGACTCCGTCTGATTTTAATACAATCCGCACTAACCAGTAGGACTGCATTTCAATAACACATACTTCCTCCTCAAAAAGTTGAGGAAGGGTGATGCCATCTAGCACATGGCCAATGTCACGCCTCGACATCCGGGTCACGCGAAAGCCCACCAAAACACCCATTTATGAAATATATTTTACAGTTGATAATCAAAATGTACAACATTTGAATAAAATTTCCCACAGTTCAACTTGCATAAAATTGTAAATCATGCAATCTCATACATGAATAATAATATCGCCTCAAGACGTACAAAATCAGCTATCATAGGCATTACATGTAAAAGTACATGTACAAAAAAAATAGAGAAAACTACAGCAAGTTTTCCATCACCTCTGTAACTAGGTCAACTCGTCATGATCACCTGAAAAAGTTTTTCAAAAAATCCCACACAGTGAGCCGAAGCCCAATAGAACATAGACAGTAAAACTGTAAAGCAAGCTATGCAATCTCACACACATGGGCTCAACCACGGGAGCTAAAAAGGTTTTTTTCATAAAAAAGCAATAGTTTTTCATCAAGCCTCCACGGGCCTCAAAAACGGTTTTTATCTCATAAAATCCACATTTTTCATCCTTCAAACTATGCATATCATCCTAACAGATATCATGCCACAGTTAAGGAGAAAGCTGTAAACAAACTGTAAGCTCAACTCGGGCCATACGCAACCGAGAAGAAATGATGTAAATGAAATCCTATGTACCGACTCTTCCCTACAGACAAAGGTAACAACTATAAACTCTCATCCATTACCCTGAACCCACAGGCTTGGTAATAACGAGCTCTATACGGAGTCACAACAACGTACTCAATTTACGGGTCACGCTCGAGGGTCCAGAGTAGCCACACAACCACTCAATTTACGGGACCTGGGCCTGAGGGTACAGAGCACCCAATACACTCAATTTACGGGGACTAATCCGAAGCTACAGAGCACCTACGCTGTGCCCATTTCTGGACTTAGACCGAGGAGCAATGGAAGCCCAACTCAACTAAAACCCATTGTCACAGTACATCTAGGGATAACATTTAAAAACCCACTGTAGCTCAACTAAGAAAACCAGTAAAATAGCTTATACATGCATGTATAAGAGATCCCATCCATCAACATGGAGATCTAAAATTATTTCCCAAAAAATGTTTTTAAAAGGATAGGCTCAACCCCGCGGGTTACCTCTAAACCTCCAAAATCACGTTTTTCACCCGATGTCAACACACCCTGATCATGTATAAAAATCGAGAAAATGCGTAAAAACTCGCTTTTACCCAAAAATCAAGGTTTACACATGAAAATCACGTTTTATGCATTTCTGCACGGTGAAAGAATACACAATTACATATATCACCATAATACAGTAGTAGAGTCTAAAATCCTACCTCGAAAAGCTAAAAGCTCGACGTCTCAAAACTGAACGGCGTCAGAACGAGAATCCGACCGGATATATACGAAGCCCTCGACCCGATAGCAAGGATCCATAAAGGAATCAACAAAAATCCAAGCCCCGGGCCCACAATTCTAGAGGGAAGGAGGAGAAAAGGGTTTCTTAGGGATGAAGAAATGTTTTTGTATCAAAAATCACGCCACTGGTCCATTTATAGAAAACAGAAAAATGCACTGTTCAGTCGACCGAACCATAGGGTTCAGTCGACCGAACCCAGAAAAACCAGTTCGGTCGGCCGAACTGGACCCCCCAGTCGACCAAACCTCCGAGAAAAGCTACTGGAATTTTGAGTCTCGGTTTTGTGAAGAAAAACATGGTTTTTGGTCCAAAACAAGCTAAACACCAACCAAATGAACCTCTATCGAACCCCGAAAAGCGTGTAACACATTTTTACATGCTGTTCTACAACTATAAAGCATAAACCATGCATCAATGCTATTCATATACTGAATAAAACACGTCAAATATATAAACAACATAAAAGAACAAGGTTTCGGGTCTCACAGCCAAACCCATACAGCCGTGCTGGGTAGTCCAATAGCCAGTCATCCTCCTCATTACGTTCTTTCTCTTCCTGTTGGTTAGCCTAGATTGCCATTTGATACCCCTCTCAAGCATTATCTTTCCATTCTTCCATCATATTCCACCTGTTTCTAGCCATAATTAGTGAATAAGCTGCTTGATCTTTCGTAGGTGAAACCTACGAGTGTGGTGATGCGCTGAACAGATGTATTGGCTAGGATCTTCTGACTGCCCTAGAGACATACAGTTTACCCCAGCCTGTTTAGCATGATTCGATAATGGATTGGTCATGACATTTAGTTTTGGAGCAGCAGATGGCGGTGGAATAACTTTGTTGTCAATGAGATCCTAAATCTCATAACGCAACCTGATACACTTATCAGTCAAATTTTCCATGACCCTGGTGATAAGCACAATACTGAGAAGCATTGTATCACAAAGGTAGGGGATTAGGTACAGGCATGGAATCCAACAGCTTGATAAGCCCTTTCTCGACAAGTCGATCCAGGGCTGTGGATAATGAAATGTTAAGGGGAGTGAAGACTCTCCCTAGCCTTTGCTGTGACTACTGGTTGTTATTTGACTGTTGGGTAGTTGGGTACTACATTAATGTTGGGTGGAGGATGAAGGGTTCAAAAGATTAACCTTGTTCGTGCAAGAAACAAGGTTGGTAGAGGCGAACTGGTTCTGATTGGTGGTGAGGAAGGATCTTCGTGGTTTCTAACTGGGCTCGAATTTCTCAATATCCCCAGATTAAATGCAATCTTTAATTTGCACTCCAGTGTCAAATAGCTGCTCAAAAGTGGAGAGCGGCTGTGTAATCAAATAGCATTTCATGAGGGATTATACATCTTTTCACCACGATTCTTACTTGTTCCTTTTCAGCCAGCCGATTCATCATCTTGGCCGCTTTTCCTCTCCACCGGATTAGAAAATCAACAAATGATTTTTGATTCTCCTAACAAGTCATTTCTAGCTCCTAAGTTGTTACGTCCTGTTGGATGTTGTAACTGTATTGGCTGGTGAAGGCTGTGGCTATATCTTTCTAGGTTCTAGTCTTAGTAACCTCTAGGGAGAGGAACAACCTCTGAGCTTTTCCCATAAGAGAGCGGTGGAAAAGTTGAGCCTTTAGCTGATCGTCGATCCCCATGGGGAAAAGGGTACCGACATATATCCTCAAGTAAATTCGAGGATCACCAGTTCCATCAAATTTCTCAATCTCAGGCATTTTGAATTTCTCCAGAAGCTTGGTATCTGGGAACAGGCAGAATCCCCCCACATCTAGCATATATTCCTCCACCCCTTTCGCCTTCCTCAAGACTTTCTCCATGCGGTCAATTTTCTCTGCTAGCGCGGACTCCCTGGACTGAGCAGTGTTCTCCTCTTCTACTATAATCGGGCAGGAAACTCGAGGTGGCACATCAACTTACGGTGCATCTTGTCCCTAGTTTTCAACCCAAACATTTTCACCGTTCTCATTCGTATCCTCCGACTGTCCATTTATGCTGGGCAAACAAGCCTGAATTGCCCGGATCAGTGCTTGGTACTGGTTTTAAGCCTGGGTTTGCTGCCCTACGGTCCTTTGTATGTCAGTGATCGTCTTCATTAGGACTGTCAGATTAACTTCATTCTCTACCACTTCAGATGATTCAACTGGCTGTTCAGATACTTGGTAGAGTCTGCCTGTTACTGATCTAACCCAGACACGTGTTGACTGTAATCTTTCTGACCCAATGGTCTAAACCCGAAGAAAACCAGGATCCCCAAAAATAGAATGACCAGTATCAAACACTTCTCTTAAAAGAATTCTGACGACAGGTAGAAAACATCTCAGAAACCCAAAATAGCAAATCATAATAACTAAAACTAAAGTAATGCCCTTGTCGGGCCCATATCGACAACATAAAAATTGAACATCTGAGAACCAAGGAAAGATAAAGAGGGGATCAACCCAATTCTAGCATAGAAACGGGCAACACTCTGGCAAGACAACAGAACTAAGCCAAAGAGATCGGTTTGATCTAAGATCCTAATAAAATACAAGCAGCACTTTGGTAGGAAAACAACACTAGCTCACACAGTTCGAAGAAAGCGAGCCTAAACAACAGCGGAGGTATAAAACCAGCAACCCAAGAAGAACCCAAAAGAGAGAGAAAACTATCCTAAGGACTCCAAAACAAGTCACGGGCATGACCCCAAGGAGAAAACTAACAGCATAAAAGCCGAGCGAGGCGAAGAACAAAACCCAAGTAAAAATTGAAGGGAAAACTACCCTAAACAACAAGGGATAATCGAAAACCTGGGGCAAACCCAGAAAAAAACTACCCTAAGCCGAACAAATAATCCTAACAAATGCAAACAACACATACGATTAACAAAACACATAATCCTACTGGGTTAGCAGCACCTAATGGAGGGTTCTAAGCTACTATATGCAAAAAAGTCAATTTTGGTCAATACACAAGGTACCTTTTGAATAGAGCTGAGTATATACCTCCTATGCCTGGTGTGGTGCAAGACATGGCCAAACAGTACGCTTGAACTCTTTTACTGTACTTATAAAAGCGTACAGTTATAAGACTTGCCCGCCTGCCCAATAATTCCTAAAACGAATAAATGATCGGGGTATCGGGTCCACCACGCAGGTAGTGTGAAGAACAATGCACATGTATGCATGAATGCAAATGAGAAATTCGTATTAAGAACCAATTACATTTTCAAGTCTAGCCCTCTTAAGTGATTTTATAAACTTGTCCCCAGCAGAGTCGTTAGGAAATATGTGGCGCTGGGATTTTGGGATTTTTTGATAGGTCAAAAATAAAAAAATTCAAAATATGTTTAGAAAATATTTTAACACCTTGAACACCAAATTTTGAAAACCCCTTTTTGTTGAAAATAGAGTCGCCACTTGGTTTTTGAGAAAAATCAAGAAAAATAAAAATTGGCCACTAATTTTTGAAACGTTAACCAGAGAAAAAGAGGTCCGGGGCTAAAGTACAAATTGGGGAAGGTGTTAGGCATTCCGTTTGTCCAACCAGAAGGTTGGCTTCTACTAATCATTATTAGCTCCTAATTATATTTTTAAAATGCATGCAAATACAGTAAATGAAGGAAAAAAGAGAACATTCAAAATCAAATATAAAAAATACATAACATATGTATGTAGAACACCAAAAGCAAATAAGAAAAAAAAATTCTAAATCCTACGACATGCAATTTCTAACTAAATGAAACATGAAGCAAACTCACATGCGATAATGCCAAAAAGAGCAAAAAACATGCTAAAGGTAACTAAGATCAAAATGATTCTAAAATGAATAAACAACCTAAAATAACTTAAATTATTCTAAAATATGATTTTAAAGAAAGTAACTAAAACATGTATATTACCAAAATAGTCTAGATTAGCATTAACATGATTAACTTATAATTAAAAAGGAATGCTAAACTAAAATAAAAGATGCATAAAAAGTCTATATTAAAAAAATTTACTAACAATAAAATTAATAATAAGAATTTTATGTACTATATGACAAAAGAAAGCTTAAAGGTTCTAGTCAAAAGAAAAAGAAAACAAAAAGAAGGTTTACAAAAGAAAATTATATCAAAGATAAAAGGTTTTAAAAGAAAAGAAAAAAATGCTAAAAACTAAGAAATTAAAATTATCACTATTTGAAAACATTATTTGAGAATTAAACTAGCAAGCTTAAACTACAAAAATTAGAGAATAAATATAAGAAAATTAAACTAACAACTTAAACTAATCATTAAAAGATGTGATGAGAAAAGAAAATAAAAAGAAAGAAAAACAAAATATTATTAAAGAAGATTAAATTAATATTAAAAGAAAATTACGAATGCAAATAACAACAATTACATAGCAATATAATAGCCGCCAATTAAGAAATACAAAATATAAATGTAATATTGATAAATGCAATCATATGTATGTAAGTGCTTGAATTATAACAATAACGACACCGTTAGCCGTATTGTCAATCATGTTAGCACTAATTGTTGAATTAACGTATTTAGTACAAATATGCAATGTGAGTAATGCAAACAAACTTAAACAAGCTATGATTTGAGCTATAACATGAATACAACTAATTTACTATACTAAATACATTCATTACAAACCAAATGAATTCTAGAGATTTATAAGAACATATGTAAGATAAAATAACCAAATTAACCTGATCACACCAAAGAGATAGAAAATTGAGATAGAAAGACCGGAAATTCAAACTGAATACTTGGATCGCTAATGAATCCTCGAGTTGGGAAATGGTGATGAACAATACAATCCTCAAGTGATGATTCAATCCAAGTTAGGGCTTCGGTATCGATGTCAGAGGTTCGGCTCTCGGTTCTTTGGCAGGATTTCGACGTTGGGGATCGTACTTGTTCGATGCTTCGATAGAGTTTCTCTATCTAAAATTGTATCCTAAAAATGTACCATGGGGTACGGTATTTATAAAATTCTTCAACCAATGAAATGTTGACACATTTTGGGACACATCAGGCCATTTGGAGTTGGCTGTTACTAGTATGGATATGGCGATCGCCACTTAAAGTGTAGTTTCCAAGAGGTTCTATTGGCGGTTGCCACAATGGAGTTGGCGACTCCAAGGTTCAATGTGGCGATCGTTGATTTTGGCTAAGGTTTTCAAGAGGTTCTATTGGCGGGCACCACAATGAACATGGCGGCCCCAAGGTTCCAACATGGCGGTTCAATGATGATTTCACTGGTTTGAAGGTTTTGATTATTGCGTTCAAATACCAAGCTTGAATCATTTTTCGAGGATCGTACTAAAGTATAATTCCAATTGCTTTCATCATCGAATTTACCTGGATCAACCTAAGATTAGGCGGGGACAAATTAGGGTGTCTACAATGTTACAGCAGCAACCTTCTGGTTGTTCCAATAGTTTAGTTTTGTTGTTTCATTCTTCTGTTAATAACCTAAGGCGTCCAGTATGCAGTCAGTGGTGCATTTCCAGCATGGTTGAGGTTCATAGAGCTTATAGGATTACCCATTCTTTGTTTACAACCATGATAGGCTTATTGTGCGTCTTTACCATTGTTTCTTATGTAATTAGGATTTTCTAATTAATTTAATTGATTTCATCTTTTGTTCATCGCATGGGGTTTTTACCATGTTTCCATTAGTTAAACTTTGCATGTTTAGGATTTAAGGTCCCTTTTTATACTTGGTTGCAATTTTGGTGTGTTTATATACTAAATTATGTATTTTCTTATTTGATTTTGATTGTTCTCTCTTTGCCTTCATTTTTATATTTGTATGCATTTGAGAAATTTAATTAAAGAACCAACGATAATTAGTAGAGGCCAACCTCACGGTTGGGCGAACGGGATGCTTAACACCTTTTTCGATTTGTACCTTAGCCCCTAAACCCATATTTTCTCTAGTTATATGTTTAAAAATCAGTGGTTTCTTTATGTTTTTTTTTTAGTTTTTCTCAAAAACTAAGTGGCGACTCCATTTTCAATAAAAAGAGTTTTCAAAATCTTCTGGTTTTCAAAGTGTTGAAAGTTATCAAAATAACTCTTAAATTTCCTATTTTTGAATAAAATCCCAAAATTAGAGCGCCACAATCAGGTTGATGAATAACCCTCCCACTATGATGAGGCACGGCCTGCGTCTTTGTACTAGCAGTGACACGTTGTACTGGTTCTGAACCCTGTGCACTATAATTCACATTCTGCTTTAGTTGTAAAACCGTCATGTTGATGGTAGCATCAAGATCTGGTTTAAAATCTTCACTTGTCTCGATAATCCTTCCACTATGATGAGGTAATGGGATATTAGAGACCTGTGTCACTTCTCTTGTACTACTAGTATTACCACTCAGCTTCTCTAGAACAATTCTACTTCTAGGATTATGGTTCATTACATAGTCCTCTTTCAAGAATTGGGCATTTGTACTGACAATAACCTTCTAGTCCTTTGAATTATAAAATAAATCACCATTCATTCCTTCGTGATATCCAATAAAGAAACAGACATTTATTCTTGGTTCCAATTTATCCATGTTCCCCTTCAGCACTTGTGCTGGATTATCCCAAATCCAAATATGTCTTAATCTAGGCTTGCGCCCAATCCACTTTCTATGGAAGTAGTAGGTACTGATTTAGAACGTATCAAGTTTAGGATATAAGCTGTCATTTCTAATACAAATCTCCAAAATGAATCAGGTAACTCTGATTAATTCATCATAAATCTTACTATTTCTATTAGAGTCCTATTCATTCTCTCTGCTACACCATTTTACTGTAGAGTGCTCAATGCAGTTAACTGGGAAGTAACCCTGCCTATGATAAAAAAAATCATTGATGTGACGACCCGTTACTTTTTATTTTAAGAATAATTATTTTAACATCATTAAATAGGCAAAATTGATTTCTAATGGTAAATAATACATATTAGATGTGATTGGTATGTATGGTAACATCGGAATAATAAGTTGTGGCTAATTCTGGGATGTTAGAAAACTTAACAATATAGTATGAATTTATTTAAAATAAAATTTGGGAATAAGTCAAATTGTTTTAAGAAAATAATAATA
Source organism: Heliamphora exappendiculata (assembly GCA_034768845.1). Taxonomy (NCBI): domain Eukaryota; kingdom Viridiplantae; phylum Streptophyta; class Magnoliopsida; order Ericales; family Sarraceniaceae; genus Heliamphora; species Heliamphora exappendiculata. The sequence goes on from JAOTRH010313128.1 coordinate 57,021, forward strand.
ATAATAAATAAATAATATTGTTAGCATCTCAGCCGAAGCTGAGATGCTTCGGGAGGGATCGAGAGACAGAGAGAGAGAGATCGAAGGAGAGATCGAGAGAAAGATCGAGAGAAAGAGGGAGAGAGCGAGACGCATATAAAAGAGACCCAAATTTCCCCCCCTGTGAGCGCCCTCTGCCCTTCTTCATCCCTCGTGCCTCCACTCTCACCGGCGCCGCCGTTTTCCACCACCGACTAGCCGTTGGAGCCACCACCAGCCATCACCGCGACCGCCGGCGACTACATCCTAGCTCCACCACCAGTAGCTCCAACCCATGTTCTTCTTCTTCACCTTTGTTATTCCCGTTTTCACCCATAACATAGCTTAAATTGGGAGACCAAGCTTTTTGCTGCAACGGAGGACCTATTACTCGAAGTTGGTCGCCACTGATGGGGATTCAAGCCATTCAAGTTGGAGATTTTGCAACTGGACCACCGAAAAGCAGATTCCAATGGAGCTGATTGACTTAGGGTTTCTGAGGGGCGAAATTTCAAGGTTTGCAACTCAACCAGGTAGGATTCTGACTAATCTTAGTGCTTTGATACGATTTGTGATGATTTAATTAACAATAATCCACTAAAACCTAAAAGATTCGGAAGGTTTAACCTAAACCCTAAATAGTATTGGAACATTTAGAGAATGTGAATCAACCTTGTGATATTTAATTTGTGAACAGAGAAACGAATGAGTAGTGTTAACCTGAATGTTGGGAGGAATTAGAAGAACCTAGATGTGTTGTTGTGAAGCATAAAATTTCTTGAAATTTAGTTAATTAGTAAGTTATTGGTCCCTTGGAATTTAACGAAGTATGAATTAATTGGGTGAGTTTTGAGTTAAAATCTTAAGACTTGGAGTTCAAAAAAATAAAAATGAATGTTTCCCCTTAAGGTTTGAATTGATTAAGTTAAATTCATAAGGTTTGGATCCTAGGGTGAGGTTGGGATACTCAATTGCCTATTAAAGTTAGAACATTAGAAGCTAGGTCGAATGCGATTTTCAATCCCTAAAACCTTTATCATGTTGGTAGATTAAGACATAACCATAGCTTAACTTCGTGTGTAGAATAATGTGAATAAATTGGGAAGAACGAGGAATTGTTGGAAACTTTTGATATGTTGATTTGCAATTCACGAGTAAAAGTGATAGACGAATTAAAGAATTCGAAACAATTGCGATAATAGGAGATAATATTTGAACTATTCAAAAGAATTTAACATACAGGGAGAATTTGGGATTTTAAGAACTAAAGATCTAATAAAAAAATGAAAGATGGAAAGGAAGTTAAAGATAAAATATTAAAGAAACTGGAAGTGAGATATGAGAATGAGGATAAATGAATTGAAATGAATGTTTAATAATTTAGTAATAAACAGTTAAGATTAATTAAATAAAGAGTGAAGGGATGAGAGGTAAGAATAGGTTATAAAAATAATTTGAATGTGATTGCATAACAGCATGTCATTCACACCTCACAAATCATGCATTGCACTGTTTTTAGTCTCATCCTACGAGTTTCGGCTCACGTTTGTGGTTACAAATTTTTTTACAGGTTCAAGTAAAATTGAAATGCCCACAAAGATGTTTAGTCCTAAGGAAGAATGTTTATGTTTATGTTTGTAAATTCAAAACTGTGTGTCCTTGGATTGTAACTTGTAAAGATGATGGGTGACTGTTGAGAGACTGTGAGAATTATATCTGTAGTGATATTTTGTGGAAAGGAAGAGTATCTCTTGGATGACTGAAATCATTTTGTAAAATATGGAGAATTATGAATGTAATGATTATGAGAATGACATAAATTTATTCTTGTAGTTGATCGATGAACGGCTATGGACCAATGTTTTACTTTGGATATCTGGTTTAGTGGGTGATGTTTAAATTAAAGATGAGAATGGATACCACTTAAAATGTGAGTATCTTTGCATGGAATGGTGATTGTCATTGATTCCTTGAACTGTTATTGTGATTTGGAATCCAGGCGGTGCCTGAGTATAAAATGTTGTTTGAGTTTAATAGGTTCATAGGAAATTTGGGATAGTCTGAAAAACAGAGGAGATTCTGCCCAATTTTTTAAGAATTGGACTTAGTTTATTTTGGGAATTTGGAATAAGTGAAAACCTATAAGACATTAAAAGGAATTTTGGTTAAAGGAATAGGAGGTATCAAGTGGGCATCACGCGCCTCGGAATCAGGGGCGTGACAATTGAACTCCTCTAAGAGGTACTCGCCACCACTGTTGGACTGCAGTGTCTAGTACATTTACCCAGACGCTTATCAGCTTTCGCCTTTAATTTCAGACTTATGGTGTGTGTGACCCCGAACGTTGTTATTTTGAATTATTTATATATGTTGACGTGTTTTTCTTTATGTTACATATTATCAATGCATGGTTTATGCTTTGAAGTTGTAGAACAGCATGTATAGTTGTGTTTTACGATTTCTAAGACCTTATTTAGGCTTGTTTAGTTGGCCTTAGACCAGAAATCCCAAGACCAAAAATAGTAGGCTGGGTCTCTAGGGTTCAGTCGACTGCACTGTTGAGTTTGGTCGACTGAATTGCTTTTCTTGAGTTCAGTCGATTGGACCAGGGGGTTCGGTCGACTGGACTGAGGCGGTTCACGTTTTTCGAGGAGCTTCTATTGACTGAAGTGACATCTTCAGTCAACTGAACTGCCTTTTTGTCGAGCCTATATGTATTCTAGGGGCTGGAATGTTTGGAGAAAAGCTTCTTTCTTCATTTCCTCTGCCTTCTCTCTACATATTTGACCCGCCCGAGCCTTGTTTCTGACGATCAGCTTGTGGATCATTGCTATCTATACTGTTAGCTTCGCGCTCATCCGGTCAGATTCTCGTTCCGATGAGGTCTAATTTTTGAGGCGTCGGGTTTTGACCCAACAAGGTAGGATTCTAGACCTACTGCTGTTATGAGGGTGTTATATGCAATTATATGTGTTTTCACCGGATAGAAAATGCATCAAATATCATATTTTTTGTTTTAAGTCTTGTTTTTCTGATAGAAAGCATGTTGTTAGCTTTTCTTGGCTTATAGTACTGTATGACATGTGGTAGTTTGGTTTTCATATGATTTTCTTAAAAACGGTGGAAAATGGTGGTTTTGTAAAAAATATCAACACTCGATGTTTTGAAGGTTTGGAGCTTGCCTTCGGGGTTGAGTCTCATGTTTGAAACGTTTTGCAAAAAATGGGAAAAAATAATTTGAAAATATTTTGTTGATCTCCATGTTGATGGATGGATCTATATACATGTATAATGTATTGTTTTGAGAAAATATTTTCGTAGTTGAGCTATGGTACTATTTTTAGAAGATTATCTAGATGTACAAGGATGACGGGTATTTGGTATGAGTTGCCCTCGGTGAAAGTCCAGAAACGTGCGCAATATAAGTACCTTTGTTATCCTTCGAGGTAGTTTCCGTAAAGAAGGTTGGTTTGGGTGCTCTTTTCCCTCGGGTTGTCGGGCCCGTAAAGTTAGCTTTTATGTCGTGGTGCTCCGTATAGAACTTGTCATTACCTGGCAGGTCTTAAATGATTCAGGACTAGGTAATGGGCAGGAGTCTATAGTTGTTACCTCTATCCCCTTGTGATGGAGTTTGTACATAGGATCTCTTTCTTCTTCTTTTCCACGATGGTACATTCCGTGAGGAAACGATGTTTTGGTTACTGTTTTCCTTCAACTGTAAAATGTGTTTTGCATTGTTTAAATGCTTAGTTGTGAAGGGAAAACTGTTTTGGAGTTTTGTGGGAAACTTGGAGTTTTATGATGTAAAACCTTTTGGGTTTTGTCGTTGAGTTCGCTCCCACTCTACATGATTGATTATTTCCTACTTTGCAGCTTTATTGTCTGTTTGTATTAGGCTTCGGCTCACGGGTGGAATTTTCTGTATAAAACCTTTTTCAGGTGATGATGTGGATGATGATCTTGTGTAGATCTAGTGATGCCTATGTTGACGGATGATGGAAGATTGTAGTAGTTTTTCTTTTTAGTTTGCCTATTCCTGAAGGCAAGTTTTGTACGCCATGAGGCGATATTCTATATACATGTTGGAATTGTATGTCCTTAATTTACGAGAGATATCTTTTGTTGGGTTTTCCATTTGTTTCAACAGGCGGATTTAAATGTATGAAAATCTATATTTCCATAAAAATTGGTGTTTGGTGGATTTTCACGTGACCTTGGATTTTGGGGCGTGACAACTTGGTATCAGAGCTCTAGGTTCGAATACCTAAGAGCCATGGGAAAAGGGGTTTATCACCTGGTGAGATTGATTGTGTATGCTTTCTTGCATGTGTTTAAACGTTGGTTTATAACATGTTAATAGCTTTCTGAGCATGATAATTGTGTATATGTGGGTATGGAGGTGGAATCTCAGGATTCATAAGTCTTGCCTTAGGGCGTTTGGAATAACAGATTTGGAAGCCAAGTTAGAAATGCGTTTGGCCGACATGTTTTCTAGCAGGGAATCTGAATAGGTTATCCAAATAGACGAGTCTGTCTTGTTAGTTCTTCTCAGTATGTGAGACGTGTTAACATGATCTTATGTGGCTATGTAATAGCAAGATTATGTGTTTCTGTTACGGAGTAACATGATGTAGGAAAGCTTATCCTGTTTATATTGCTTTATATTGAGAATTATGTCTACGCAGGGAGCGCGGGGACGGGGTCATGGCCGTGGCCGTGGCCGTGGCCGACGTCGTGCTTATGTTCAGGTTCCAGAGGAGGGAGACGTTCATGCCTCACAGGAACAAGTGGGCGGTGCTGACATTGTCCAGGAGAAGCTTGCCACTATGCGAGTTATGGCATAAGCGAACAAGACTAGTGTACGAGTTCCTGAGCCATGGGCTTCTGTGGCTATGAGAGAGTTTCGACGGTTGAATCCTCCAACCTTTGCTGGGGAGCCGGACCCCAAAGTTGCTACTAAGTGGTTGGAAGTGACCACGTCGATCTTTGATACTCTGGATATCAAGGAGGATGTTTTGCAGGTAAAGTTGGCGGTGTTCCAACTGCGGGAAGATGCTAGAGAGTAGTGGAAGTTCGCCAAGACCACTGTGGATGAGACATGGGCTGCTTTCACGAGAGTCTTCTTGGAGAAGTATTTCTCGAGATCTTTGAGAGATACTTACCGAGAGGAGTTCCTCTCCCTTGTTCAGGGGAATCTGTCTGTGGTCCAGTATGATGCTAAGTTCGTGAATCTGTCGTGATTTACACCAGAGATGGTATCAACAGAGGAGTTGCGTACTCGAAGGTTTAAGAGGGGACTTCAACCTGCTATTAAGAATAGGGTTGTAGCTCTGGATGTGGAGGTGTACATCAAGTTGGTGGAAGCTGCTATTTGGGTAGAGAACTCGTTAGCAAACAGCTGCAAGATTAGAGAGAGCGGGAGCCAGCAACGTAATGGAGATGCATAGTTCTAGAGGCGTGGGAAAAAGTGCCAGAGGTCGTTTGAACCTAGTTCTCATGTTGCCAAATCGTATCAGCCACAGTCATCTGCACCCACACTTTCAGTAGCCTCGACTGGAAGGCCAGAGCAGAGAGGGTTGGTTTGTTATAGATGCGGACAGCCAGGGCATCATTCAGTTGAGTGCCCGCAGAAGGGCCAGGTTCAGAGTTCAGCGCCCGTCCAGTCACATGCGAGAGACCCACCTATCTGTTTTGGGTGTGGTCAGTCTGGGCATATTCGCAGATCCTGTCCCGAAGAGGAAAATGTTCTGGGCGCGACAGGAGCATTAGTTGCTTCATATGTACAGAGACGACAGGCTCCACAGCAGCCTAGGGCCCAGACATCTAGATTTAGAGAGGGAGGCACTTCAGCATAGTCTGTGAGGCAGCCGACGACTCAGGGTTATGGTGATCAAACCAGACCACCGCAGACTAGGGCTTATGTTCTTACGGATCACAGTGCTTCCAAAGCACCAGTCACATCTGATGCGGCAGTTACTCCAGTCATGATAATAGGTACTCTTCTTGTCTTTAGATCATGGGCCAGTGTTCTTATAGACACGGGAGCATCACATTCGTTTATATCCTCTGCATTGGGGTTGGAAATGGACTGGTTGGGTAGTACCTTGCGTGTTGAGACCCCATTTAGTGAGAGTGTGACGCTGAGCCTTATTTGTAGATCCTATGTGCTGGAGGTCGTCGATCGTTGTTTAGAGTTTAATTTTATCATTCTAGACATGACCACGTTTGATGTCATCCTAGGGATGGACTGGCTGACAACCTACCATGCCTGTATAGATTGTGAGAGACAGAGAGTGTCGATCTGTACACCGGAATGTGACTGCTTCTACTTTGTGGGTGATCGGGATGAGGGCTTGGTGTCTGTACCAGGTGCCGCGCGAGTTCGAGGGAACTTGGGTTCTCTCTTTTCTGCTCTCAGATTGGATGAGCCGACTGGAATTCGAGGGGAGTTACCCCCTGTGGTGTGTGACTATCCAGACGTCTTTTCTGACGATTTGTTTGAGTTGTCACCGAGCTGTGATGTGGAGTTCCCCATTGATCTTGTTCTAGGAACAGCTCCTATCTCTATGCAATCATATTGCTTTGCACCTACTGAGTTGCGAGAACTCAAGGTGCAGTTACAAGAGTTGCTGGACAAAGGGTATGTACGGCCGAGTACGTCGCCGTGGGGAGCTCCAGCTTTGTTCGCAAAGAAGAAGGATGGTTCATTGAGATTGTGTATAAACTACAGGAAGTTGAATAAGGTAACGGTGAAGAATAAGTATCCGATGCCGAGGATTGATGACTTGTCTGATTAGTTGAGGGTGTCCCGCTGCTTTTCGAAGATTAACTTGAGGCCAGGGTATCATCAGCTAAGGATTAGAGACGAGGACATAGCGAAGACCGCCTTTCAGACTCGTTATGATCACTGCGAGTTTCTAGTTATTCCGTTCGGTCTGACGAACGCTCCAGCTACATTCATGGGTCTGATGAACCGTATCTTCCACCTTTATCTGGACAGTTTTGTGATCATGTTCGTGGTTGATATTCTGGTTTATTCGCCCATGAGGGAGATGCATGAGGAGCATCTGCACGTCGTCTTGCTGCTTCTGAGAGAACATCGCTTGTATTCAAAGTTCGAGAAGTGTGAGTTCTGGATGACATAAGTGAGATTCCTTGGACACGTAGTGTCGAAGGATGGGGTACCAGTGGATTCGACAAAGACTGATGCTGTGATGGATTGGCAGCGACCGAAGAACATTTTTGAGATCCACAGTTTTTTGGGTTTAGCAGGTTATTATCGGCAGTTCATGAAGGACTTCTCTAGGCTTGCAGCACCAATGACGCGTTTGACGCGAAAGGGAGTCAGTTTTGTATGGAGTGATTCCTGTGAGTCAGCTTTCCAGGAGCTGAAGAGGAGATTGATCAGTGCGCTAGTGTTGATTATTCTTGAGCGAGGTCTAGTATATACAGTGTACTGTGACGTGTCACTCGACGGTTTGGGCTATGTGTTGATGCAGGGAGGTAAGGTTGTAGCCTACGGCTCATGACAACTAAAGACACACGAGTGGAATTACCCAACTCATGATCTGGAGTTGGCAGCCGTAGTCTTCGCCTTGAAGACATGGCGGCATTATCTATATGGTGAGCATTTCGAGGTTTTCTCTGATACAAGAGCTTGAAATACTTATTTTCGTAGAAAGACCTAAATCTTCGCCAGCGACGATGGATGGAGTTGTTGGGAGACTATGATTTTGATTTGCAGTACCATCCGGGGAAGGCAAATGTCGTAGCTGATGCGCTTAGCAGGAGATCTCATGGCTCGTTAGCTTCTGTGGCTCTACGAGAATGGGATATGCTCTGAGCTGCTGGGAGTTTGATATGTGTCTCAGGGAGACAGGGGGAGGTGCGACTTTATATTCTATAGCTTCACAGCCTGCATTGGTTGCACGCGTGCTAGAGGCTCAGGGGACTGATCAGTAGGCTCAGATGATACGGAACCGCATTGCTAGTGGGAAGGACACAGCAGGATGGACGGTGGATTCAAATCAGAGTTTGAGGTTAACAGGGAGTATGTTTGTGCCAGAGTCGTGTCGTGCTGAGGTACTATATGAGCTTCATCATTCACAACTTGCAGTGCATCCAGGAGGCACGAAGAAGTTTCATGATCTACGCCGACAGTTCTGGTGGACGGGAATGAAGAGGGATGTGATTCGATTCGTTTCTCGATGATTTACTTGTCAGCAAGTAAAGGTGGAGCACCAGAGACCTGCAGGATTGTTGCAGTCGTTGCCTGTATCTGAGTGGAAGTAGGAGAATGCCACGATAAATTTTGTATCAAGACTTCCACGCTCGCCGAAGGGACACGCTACTGTTTGGGTTATAGTGGATAGGATGACGAAGTCAGCACATTTTCTCCCCATTCGAGTGAGAGATTCCGTGGATAGATTGAGTAGGTTGTATGTTCAGGAAATAGTCCGACTACACGGAGTACCTGTGACTATTGTTTCTGATCGAGACCCGGGCTTTATATCGCGCTTTTGGTAGAGTCTTCAGATGGCCTTGGGGACGAGCTTGACTTTTAGCACAGCTTTTCATCCTCAGACCGACGATCAGTCTGAAAGAACCATTTAGATTTTAGAGGACATGCTGAGAGCCTGTGTGCTTGATTTTGGGGGTTCCTGGGAGGATCATCTATCATTGGCAGAGTTTGCATACAACAACAGCTATCAGTCCAGTATTGGGATGGCACTGTATGAGGCTCTGTATGGTAGACCGTGTAAGTCACCTATTTGTTGGACAGAGGTGGGTGAGACCACTGTTTTGGGGCCCAATCTCGTGCGGGAGACAACGAAGCGAATTGTAGTGATTCGTCAGCGTTTGATGACAACTTAGAGCCGCCAGAAGAGTTATGCGGATCAGAGGTGGAGACCGTTAGAGTTTGCAGTGGGGGATCACATGTTTTTGAAGGTCTCGCCATACAGAGGGTTGGTGAGATTTGGCTGTCGCGGGAAGCTCTCACCACATTTTATTGGACCTTTCAAGATCCTGGAGAGAATTGGGGTGGTAGCATACCGTCTGGCCTTACCACCTCAGTTAGCATCCGTGCACAATGTCTTTCACGTTTCTATGCTTCAGAGGTATGAGCCAAATCCGTCTCATGTTTTAGATTGGACGAAGTTGCAAGTTGATGAGGATGTCACGTATGAGGAACGCCCAGTGAGGATTCTGGATACAAAGGAGCAAGTGTTACGGGGGAGAACGATTGCGTATGTCAAGGTTTAGTGGCTTCATCGTGGGGTTAAGGAAGCGACTTGGGAGCTTGAGTCCAGGATGCGTGCTAGATACCCATACCTGTTTACCTCGTGACTTTGTAGAGAATTTTGGGAGAAAAATTCCTTAAGGGGGGGAGAGTTGTGAGACCCCGAACCTTGTTATTTTGAATTATTTATATATGTTGACGTGTTTTCCTTCATGTTACATATCATTGATGCATGGTTTATGCTTTGGAGTTGTAGAACAGCATGTATAGTTGTGTTTTACGCTTTCTCGGACCTTGTTTAGGCTTGTTTGGTTGGCCTTAGACCAAAAATCCCAAGACCAAAAATAGTAGGCTGAGACTCTAGGGTTCGGTCAACTAGGCTATTGAGTTCGGTCGATTGAACTTCTTTTCTTGAGTTCGGTCAACTGGACCAAGGGGTTCGATCGACTAAACTGAGACGGTTCACATTTTCTGAGGAGCTTCAGTCGACTGAAGTGACCTCTTCAATTGACTGAACTTCCTTTTTGCCGAGCCTATATGTATTCCAGGGGATGCATGTTTGGAGAAAAGCTTCTTTCTTCATTTTCTCTGCCTTCTCTCCACATATTTGACCCGCCCGAGCCTAGTTTCTGATGATCAGGTTGTGGATCCTTGCTATCTACGCTGTTAGCTTCGCACTCATTCGGTCAGATTCTCGTTCCGACGAGGTTCGGTTTTTGAGGCGTCGAATTTTTACCCAACGAGGTAGGATTCTAGACTTACTGCTGTTAGAAGGTGTTATATGCAATTATATGTATTTTCACGGAGTAAAAAATGCATCAAATGTCATATTTTTTGTTTTAGCCTTGTTTTCTAATAGAAAGCATATTGTTAGCTTTTCTTGGCTTATAGTACTGTATGACATGTGGTAATATAATTTTCAAAGAATTTTCTTGAAAACGATGAAAAATGGTGGTTTTGTGAAAAATCTCAACACCCAGTATTTTGGAGGTTTGGAGCTCGCCTTCAGGGTTGAGTCTCATGTTTGAAACGTTTTGCAAAAAATGGGAAAAAATAATTTGAAAATGTTTTGTTGATCTCCATGTTGATGGATGGATCTATATACATGTATAATGTATTATTTTGAGAAAATATTTTCGTAGTTGAGCTACGGTATTGTTTTTAGAAGATTATCTAGATGTATCGGGATGACGGGTATTTGGCACGAGTTGCCCTCGGTGAAAGTCTGAAAACGTGCGCAGTGTAGGTACCTTTGTTATCCTTCGGGCTAGTTCCTGTAAAGAATGTTGGTTTGGGTGCTCTTTTCCCTCAGGTTGTCGGGCCCGTAAAGTTAGCTTTTACGTCGTGGTGCTCCGTGTAGAACTTGTCATTACCTAGTAGGTCTTAAATGATTCAGGACTAGGTAATGGGCAGGAGTCTATAGTTGTTACCTCTATTTCCTTGTGATGGAGTTGGTACATAAGATCTTTTTCTTCTTCTTTTCCACGATGGTACATTCCGTGAGGGAACGATATTTTGGTTACTGTTTTCCTTCAACTCTAAAATGTGTTTTGCATTGTTTAAATGCTTAGTTGTGAAGGGAAAACTGTTTTGGACGTTTATGGGAAACTTGGGATTTTATGACGTAAAACCTTTTGGATTTTGTGATTGAGTTCGCTTCCACTCTACATGATTGCATATTTTCTGCTTTACAACTTTATTATCTGTTTCTATTGGGCTTCGGCTCAAGGGTGGAATTTTCTGTATAAAACCTTTTTCAGTTGATGATGTGGATAATGATCTTGTGTAGATCTAGTGGTGCCCGTGCTGACGAATGATGGAAGATTGTAGTAGTTTTCCTTTCTGGTTTGCCTGTTCCTGAAGGCAAGTTTTGTACGCCATTAGGTGATATTCTGTATGCATGTTGGAACTATATGTCCTTTATTTACGAGAGATATCTTTCGTTAGGTTTTCCATTAGTTTCAACAGACATATTTAAATGTATGAAAATCTATATTTTCATAAAAATTGGTGTTTGGTGGATTTTCACATGACCCTGAATTTTGGGACATGACATGCTGTATCAAATAAATGTATCCATATCTTGAGTAATCATCAATAAAAGTAACAAAATATTCAAAACCACCTCTACTCTGGATAGTCAAGGGTCCACATAAATCAGAGTGAACTAATTCTAATAGCTCTTTGGCTCTATAGCCTTGGGTGAAAGTGGCCTCCTGGTCATCTTTCCCTCTAAGCAGGATTCAATGACTAGAAGTGTCTTCACTTCCAATGAATTCAACGGTCTATTTTTAACCAATCTATTAATTCTTTTTATATTGATATGACCTAAGCATAAATGCCAAATATACATTTAGTTCGTCTTAGAAGGTTTCTTTCTCTTACATGGTAAATTAGAAGTGTTACTCAATTCATTCAGTTGTAGTGTTTGAGAGATAGGATTTATAACATACAAATCATCTACCAATGTATCAGAACAGCTAAAACTTCTATTATCCTTAAGAACCACAGAGTTATTAAAATAAACAAAATATTCGTTTTTAACCAATTTAGAAACTGAAATTAAATTCCTTCTAATGGAAGGTACATAAAAAACAATCTTTTAAAGTTAAAACTCTATCTATACTAAAACGGATAGTGATATCTCACACTACAACTATTACCACTCTTGTATTATTGCCCACATGTAGGTATATCTCTTCATTACTGAGTTTTCTGGTTTCTTAGAACCTTTGCAAAGAATTACAGACATAATTAGTGGTTCTTGTATCTACACAGCAGGTACCGGTAGATAACACCGCTAAACATGTTTCAACAAGTGAATAGAAATTACCTAGATTGTTTAGCTTACCGAGATAAACTGGGCATTACTTCTTCTAGTGTCTTGTCTGGTTGTATTGAAAATATATGCCTTTTAGCTTTTTCGCACCAGTTCTTGGCCCACTAACTTTTTTGGAATCTGTGCCACCCTATTTCTGAATCTTTTTCTTCTTCTTATCTTTTTGCTTACAAGTAGAACCCTTTTTAGCAACAAAGGCGTTGACTGGCAGCCTAAGAACACCCTCAGCTACTTAAAGTTCTTAAAGAAGTTTGGCCAAAGAATAATCCAACTTGTTCATGGTATAGTTTAGGAAGAACTGCTTAAAACTATCAGGCAGCGACTGGAGTATGATATCGACCTGGGATTTCCTATCAATTTTAGCTCTAAGGATCTCCAGTTCATTCAGAAGACTAATCATTTTCAGAAAATGATCCCTAACTGGGGTGCCTTCAGCCATATTTGTGTTCGTAAGGGATTTCATGGCCACCTGCCTAGCTGCATGGTTTTGATCTCCAAACATTTCTTTGAGGTTTATTATCATGTCATATGCACTGAGCATAAACTGATACTGATGTTGTAATACATTTGACATGGAAGCTAAAATGTAACACTGCGTTATCTAATCAGTCTTCTATCACTTCTAATAAGGTCGGGCTTCCTCATCGGTTGCCCCCTCATCAGGCTTAGGTGGACATATCTCTGTGAGCACAAACTTATAATCCTCGGCAGTTAAGACGATATCCAAATTTATTTTTCAGTTAATATAATTTGGTCCAGTTAGTTTGTTCTCTTTAAGTATTTTTGTGAGAGGGTTGAAAACCATTTTAATATATGAGAATCATATAATTAAAAACTATTAATTATGATGAGTAAAAATTTTGAATTCATTTTAAAATTCGATTCTCTCTACCATTTTTAAAAAGAACTCGTTAGAAGCATGGTACACCTTGAATATCATGCCTCGATGGAAAAGTCATCTACTATTCATCATTCGTCTAGATTGGCCAGTTTCTATTAATTTTACTATCGATATAATATACCATGCCAAATAAAATTTAATAACTGACAGCTTTGATCCTATAAATAACAGCAGTGACTCAGATTGAGAGTATACCATTTTTTATAGCTAAGTGTATACCATCACTTAATCCCAAATCAATTGGTTCGCAACGAACCGTTCAGATGGAAAAGTGATCTGCACTAACAATTATCAAGAATTATCTCTAAATGAGGTCTATACCGGTGATGCCATAAGTAATTCCGTCCAATAGGGAGGAAGACATCTAAGGACAATACACAAAATTAATTATATCACCTACAAAATTTCCTCACTTGGTTTTTAAAACATTTTTTAGCATTATAAAAACTGTCTAATTTTAACAAATTCATAATTTCAAAATAAACACACACGTTATAAAGATTCTGGTTAAAACAAATCTTTTCGTGTTATATATGTAAATAATAAAATTCTTAATTCTCTCTTTTTATGAAAAATAAATTTTAAATAAAACTTGAGAATTTAATTTTATTATCCAGTTACGTATATTAACCAATTTCGAAAAAAGGAATTTATTTAAATTAAATCATTTGTCAAGCATGCAATAATAATGGTTGTCCATATTGTCCAGAATCATACGTCCATAACAAAAGTCATCAATAATAATAAACAGGTATATGACAATAAATAAATAGATAATCTAGGCTTCTATGTTCTTTCCAGAATTCCTAAGCCGCCTCTTGATCCCGATGAATCCATGTTTGCTCACGCAGCACCGGATTTGACCTACCCGGTCAAGTCACTGGGTTCAGGGGCAGCGCCCCTGAAGCCAAGCACAATTCCATCATATCGAAACACTGATCCAAGTCAAATTCTGCAAACATCGTGACTCGATCCCTGACCAAAACTGCATACTACTTTGTTCCGTCCGAACGGGTTGTTCGCCATCTAGACAGTTTTTCACAAGTAGCTTTTTCGTCCGGACAGGCGATGGGCGTTCGGACATAATCCCTCAATAATGATTTCTGTTCAAATAGACTGTTAGGCATCCGCACGAATCGAGATTTCTGCACTACGCATTTTGAACCCTAGCAATGCAGCTTTTCCATCAGAATAGTTCTAAACACATTAGAACTCCGCAAACTCGCAGATAACGTCGTCGGGGCCTCTAAAACTTATCCAAATCTTCAACTTCAACACGTTAAAGATTACAAACTCAGTTCCTATGCCTTCATAACAGGGGTTCACATTCAGTCTACTACAGAGAAAAGGTTACATAAGATCTTATGCCGTAAAAGGAGTTCACATTGATTCTACCACGATTCAAAAGTTGTGGAAACTAAAACCAATCATCATACAACATGCAATCAAACATACATTTATGTATGACCATAAAGTCGGGATAGAACGTTGCAAAACAAAGGTTAGCACAATTCTAACCTACTCGAACCCCAGCTCTAGCCTACACAAATAAAGTTTGAATTTTGATTCTTCGTGCTTCAAACCCTATTTGGTTGCCTTCTCTTTTTTCTCTGGTTCTCACAAACACGTGGAAACCCTAAGGAGACTGAATAATGATTCGTGTCATGGCAGCCAGAGTTATAACGACATATAAATAGGCAACAACAGGGACATGAGAAGTAAATAAGACTTGAGTTTCAAATATAATTAGAAAAATTCACTTTAACCTAGAAATAATTTTCTAAAAAACATAAATTACAAATCATACCACTAAAGAATTGTAATTGCACTCCCAGTCTTATTTTTAAAATTAATTATTCGAGTTTATGTTATTAAATACTTATTATTCTCTCCACGTTAAGATTACAGATACCTGTTGATCAAATTAAATTATTGACAATTATATTTAATCGACTTTTTAAATAATTCTTTAAGACTGTCCTCTTAACTTATTTGATATACCCGATTATAAAATTTACCTGCAGGGTTTGACACGATCAAAATTTGTAAGGTTCCTCAAGGGGGTATACTCAATCCCTTGTCGGGACATGAATTCTGTCAATAATTAATATCTACCATATATGTAATACCGTTATCCAACTCATCGGGATTATAGATAATAAAATAAAATAACAAACACTAAATATACGTGTCTAATAATTATTTTGAAATTAAGAGCATAAGCTCTAATAATAATTATGAGGTGTAAATTAATTTATATAGTCAGTATAAAATTAATTACCCCAACGCGGTCTTGTTCAATACACACAAAGTGTACTACCACAATGAATCGAAATAATTGTCGAAACAATTATCGTTTTTCGTAATCAAGACATATCTACTAAAATACTGTACTACAGCGTACCGATGGTGTGTCCAATTCCATCTAAAGACTGTGAATTATAAACTTATATTTTACAACAATCGATAATCTAATCTTCTGTGTGTAAGTCGAACTCTACACACTAGATTAACTACTATGTAGAATAAAAGACACATGTGGACAACATTAAATAAATAATAAAACGTATACATTACTAATTCAGATTTTCATTAAAATAAAAAATTATTTTTATTAATAAATAAAAGAATAAATTACACTTACCTCCCTTGAAGTTTAAACTTATTATAGGGACCTCTCTCGAAATTACTGGAATGACACTGACCGTCTTTATCAGTCTTGTCAAGCAAATGTCGTTAACAAAAAATACAATTTTACTATTTTTCACTTGCCTAGCCAAAGGGGTTTCTCTCTCTCTCTCACACATCAGTGATATCATTACAGCATATACACACATACATATACATATACACGTACGTACATACATACATACATATACAATCGGTTTGTTTGAGTCTAGAGCACTCAATCTGAGAAAATTTGCAACAATTGCTTCGGCAACAGCTGGGTTTAGAGGCTCATTTGGAGATTCAATGAGCCTTAGCATCTTGTGAACAGCTCCAGCTTTAACAATGACAGCTTTGTTTCCACTCAATCCCTAATTCCCTATTCAATCTCTCTTCACCCCAGAAATCAAAATCTACTTCCCGTGTGTCGACACCGACAAACAACAACCTCCTCTATTGCCGCCGTGTTTTGCCATCGTCGTGACCACTGGACAGTGATCCTCTCTTTCTCTCTCGCTCGGTTGACTCCACGCGTAAAAACTCATGGCCATTATCGCAACAAATCTACAAATTTTTCATTAAAAGCTTGCATCAACCCCATTAATTTTATAGCAAAGCCAACCAATTTGAGCTTGCTTGAAAAGAGATAAAAAAAACCAAACTAGATTTGCACAAACTACTTGGATTCGCTGGAGATCTCACATATGTGGGTTTGCGAGGCAGAAATGGGGGAATGAAAATGGTGCGAAAGAATGTGTTTGGAAAGTTATTTTTGTAATTGTTTAGTTGCTTGGAAGCCAGCTTCATTCTACTAAGCTTCTCTATATTTCCCTCTCCATTGATTTTTGAAATTTAGAGATTATATATATATTGCGCTGAAAAAGATTGAAGGCTAAGAAAGATTGAAGGCGTTTGGTATATATTGGGCTGCTCGTTCTTCAGTTATAT
>JAOTRH010313129.1:0-37747 GCA_034768845.1 Heliamphora exappendiculata
CGTTTGGGCTATTTTTTTTTTTTAACTTTTTGGCTTAAAATTTAAAAAAAAAAAAAAAAAACCAACTCGCTTGGCTTATTAGGCTTTTTTTACTTTTTTTTACTTTTATTTTTACTTTTTCCACATGATTTGATATCTACTTTTTTACAAAAAAATCAAAAAACTTAAAAGCTACTAAAAAAAACTAGTCTAAATACAGTGTTTGGATATTGGCACGGCTTTTGTTGTTTGTAAGTAGTGTTGACTTTTTAAAGTAAGAGTATTATAGTAATTTTATTTTAAAAAAGTTATGGTGTTTGGGATATGTATTGTCTTTTTTTTTTTAATTAAGAGATAAAAAAATTTAATTATTTTTTTAATCAAATAAAATAACTTTAAAACTATTTTTTTTTGGCAAAAAAATCGAATTAAAAACTATCCCAAACAGGCAATTGTTTAATTTCAAAGAAATTTGAATCCTGGGGAATTCAACCTGTGGCCGTGCGCCTTATTCACATAAACGACAAAACCACAAATTCGTCCTAACCATTTGGCCACCAATGAGTGGATTTTAACACGGTTGACTGCTAGTAAAATAAGACTGAAAATGACACACTATTTCAATTTTTTTTAAATATTTTTTTACTAAGAAAAAGAACAAATGCTTTGACATTTATTTTAGATCATGAATGAGTACGAGCAACGTTTTTAGAATCAGATTGAATTAGTCGATTTAATTAATTGATTTTGTCTAGTTAACAGTTTAGATTTATCTACAGAATTGGCTAAATATAAAAATTATTATTTTTTAATAAAATCGTTCTAACACACAGTTAAATCGCTGACTCAGTGGATCTGACGGTGGGTTATAAGAATGGGTTGGTTCTTACAATGCTTTTTTAATTTGATTCTTAAAAATTTAATAACTCATAATGCAATTGTACAATAAAATTAGTAAATCTAATTGTTAATTCAAATTGCCTCTAATCAACTAATTACAATTTGCAACTTGCAATCAATTCAGTAGCAGATGTTGAGAGAAAATATAGAAGCAACATGTGATCACCAGAACCAAGACCAATGATGCACCAGCTACAAAACCACAATGTTAAATAAAAAAACAATGTTTATAATTTTTTTTTAAATGATGTGGCATAATAAACTCTATTACTTTGTGCGTGCAACTTGATTTATATTTTATTATATTTGTAAATAATGTTTATTTTAATTTAACTTAAGAATTATAAATACTTTAAATTTTAAGTAATTTTGTTAGAGGTTCTAATTTTTTTTACTAGAGTCATACTCAGATTATAAAATGTCTTTATGTCGTTATTTGAATTATGAATTAAATGTTAATTTTATTCTTTAATTATGTATACTATTATGTAAATAGAGAACACCCAACTGGTGTTTTTCAAAATTAAAATTGTGTGAATTTTTTATTTTGCCTAAAATGTCTATAGAGAAACTACCATCTTTTTCTCTTTAAAAATCAATATGTAACTATCCACTTCTTCTCTCTCTAAAAAACAGTACGTAAGTCCTTATTTTTTTTTAATCTATAAATTTACTTACACCGATTTGTATTATTTTTAATTTTTTCAGTTGCACACGTATCACGTGTGTTCAAGTGGTACTAAATTTCTTAGTAACGTAATTATAACGTTATTTTAATTCGATGACGATTGAATTAATAACTCATCCGGTTTTTATTTTTACCTGATTTGCCCAAATGTATGATTTCCAAAATACATGCCCACTCGTTGAAGATAAGCCCGAGTGAGAGCGGACAAAAAATGAGACGATGCCCATCAGAGTTTCCATTGGTGCAGTGCCGAAGTCATTCCAGCATGAACCTGGACGCACACGCCGGCCAGGGTGGAAGTCTTCACGTCGTATTTGATTCCAACCACAAGTATCCCAATATAATTCTGCAAATATATATATAAAACTAGATTAAATAATAAAAAAATTTAAATATATTATTTTGATATTTTATAATATTTAAAATATTAGAAATTAATTTTTTAAATGGTGTAATTTAGTTAAAGTCGTTATAATATATAAAATATAATTATATTTAAAAAGTTATTTTAATAAAATATAAAAAATTATAAAATGAAAATAGAAATTCTATTAAACATATATGTTTTTTTTTTGTTTTCAACACCATAACAAATAAGTTACCATGTAGAATTCTTCCATTCGTTCAACCGTCCACCCATTAAAAAAATATTTTTTAAGTTTAAAATTGAATTAAAGCAGATAAAACAAAACAAAACAAAAAGCATTTTAATATAAAAATATAGTAGACTTTTTGGAAAAATAAAAGATATATTTTACTAAATTTTTAAAAATATCCTAACATAAATTTAATTCCTTTTTTGCACTTTAGAATCAAACCATTACATGTTTAATTTTCTTTGAGAGCGGTGTTCAAGCAAATTAGATTTAGTATATTAGAAAAATTAAAATTTAAATATAAATAAATTAACTATTTTGCACATGTTTTCATAATTGCCCATTTTCATGCAAAAATTAGATGCACTCCCAAAATCACATATTTTTGTGCTCCACGATAATTTTATACGTTTTAATGCATAAAATTTTTAGTAATTTTGTGGGGTGTTTGTTCAAACAAAAACACATAATATCATCCTTTTATTTTTTTGATAAATATAAACAAGAAATCAATTTATGATAAATTAAAGTTAAATAAAACTAAAATTAAATACCAATTAAATCATAAGAAAATCATATTTTCACCCTGAAAAATCAATTAGTTTAAGTAATTTGTTTATAACAAAAACGTCAATACAGATAATAAATAAAAAAAAAAGCACAAGCCATTCATATGTATTTATTGATTTTATGCTTAGATATATTTTTTGCACTTTAAAAATATATTCTTGTTTACTTTATTGTGTTTAAGCAAATATTATATGTTATTATATTTGAAAAAACTAGTTTTTAGTATGCAACAAAAAAAAAACTACTTGACAGATTTGATTTGCAGCAATGATATAAAAAATCATATCAACACATGAAACATCCACCACACAGTGAGACATGAGATTTTTACGTGAAAAACTCCAATCAAGGTAAAAACTAAAGAATTAATTCTAGTCCGAGAAAAATAAGCACTAAATAAACGTTTGGTTACAAGAAAAGCCTTACAATACCAGTTGAATCCTCAATCTAAGGCTACCTGTCACATTGCCAAATTCTCGTGAACCAATTACGTACTTACTTGTCATAGAAATTCTCTTCTGGACTTTGTCACTTAAGACTCCTCTCAAGTACTGGTTGTGATGATGAAGACGATGAATTGACAATGATCATTGAACGAATCAAACTAACATAGTATCGTCAATTCTAGCTTGAAACTCCCTCTCCCAATATTTAGCAATAGCCTCTCAAGAAAACAAAAGAAAAAACCTTGCCATCCAAAACCTAGTTGTGTAAACTAAAATATATATATCTGTCCCAAAAGCTACTAACCTTACTGAAAAAATAATTAAGCCCCGAGATAGACCGCTCGAGCAGCCATGCCAGATAAAGAGCAAAACCACTGTTGTAGAAAGGTCAATCAATCAGATTATCTTTCCTGTCAAATCTGCAAGCATAACTTCAACCACAAAAAATGCATCATAACAAATAATAACATAATGATTGAACTTTAAAAGATGTGTCACAGACTTACCAACACTAGGAGTAAGATCATTAGAAAAAAAATCCTAACAATCTTTTCATTTGGTAATTCTCTAACAACCACAAGATAATCCAATGAAAGCACCAATTTTTAAAAATCTGAGCCATAGACCAATCAAAATGATTCAGGCAATATAACGTAAATATATCTAAATGACCAAAACAAGTGTAACCCAGAATGACACATGCCAACAAGATATGAAAGCACATTACCAGATAATAGAACCAATCCAACAATCACATGACCAGATTATACGCATTATATCCAAAAACCAAACTAAAAGAGTTAGTTCCAACGATACCACTATACCAACCACTATATCCAAACCAATCTCCCCCTTTGGCACTAAATTGCCAAGGAGAGGCACAGAAATCACTATGATTGGGGGAGACGAGCACAAACAAACGCCATAAATTCCTGATGTTCTACCCAAACGGTCTGCTCATGCTGAATCAGACTCTGAATATCTAGGCGGAGCAAATTGACGTTCTCACGTATCACCCTAACCTCAGCCTCCAACCTGGGCAACCGATCAAGAACATCGGGCTCTGGGGGAAGATCTACATCGAGATCAATACCCATCTCCGCTGGATCAGCAACTCCAGACCCATAAGTACCTACAGAGGGTGAAACCCGGGTATATGGGAAGAACTCTGTTTAAGAGTGGTTTTTGAGATAGGCTTGGGGAGAAAAGCAAGCTTATCAGGACGAGCCCCAGAGTGATATCCTGGGACAGAAAGAGACCGAAGGAATTGGATGATAAAGAACCCAAACGAAAGACCAAGGGAGGATTTGCCTCCAATCACCCGCACTAAAGCATAAAACAGATGAGACTAATATCGATAGAATGTTGATTTGCAATAGCCCACGTCAAGTAACCATGAGGCTGAGAAATCTCTGATGTGTGGCCTTTCGAAATAATGTTTGTACAAACAATAAGATTGAGAAGACGATAATCTGAGGTAAGATCCCTTTGAGGAATCAGGACACCCGCTACCCAAGAACGGGTAGACCCATAAATGGCCGAAGCGATCGGGCCATAATCAAAAGCTTCCTCATGGAAGAATGAGGAGCGAGGAAAAATGGGGTCACGAGGCCGAGACTCGAGGCCAAGCCACAAGGCAATAGTGTTCGGAGTAAGAGTGAAATCAATGCCGCGGACATGCCCAGAAAAAGTGTCAATCTCAGAAGATAGCTCAACAAGGGAGTTATAAAACGCTCGAACTAGAGAAAAGTTCACTGACAAAGACGACTGGAAGGATAACAAGGAATCCCACTTAAGAGCGATGAAGGACGCGATAATGGAGTTATCTGGGAAATCTCTAAGAACAACACTCCGTTCCAAAAGTACTGAACGCTTGGCGTATGATTCAAGGAAGGTTTTCAAAGACGATTTGAATTGAAACCTACGGGATAGCTCATAAATATTGCCTGGGGTTGTGGATTTGGCACGGTACTTAGCAGGCATAATTCTAAGGTATGAAACTAATACCACGTGATTGAAAGAGAAACATCCCCAAACCAAAGGTACAGAACCCCCAGACCAAACGAACAAGAAAGATCAAGAATAGGAAAGGAAAAAAAAACAAAAACAAAACAACCACAAAAGGAAAAATAAGAAAGAATCAACAAAAAAAATATAACTCCTAAACATGGAGAGTATTAAAAAAACAAGGACCTAACCCTAAACAATAACAAAAACTTAAAAAAAAAACTAAAAACCTAACTCTAAGAAAAAAGAGATGAAGAAAAGAAAAACAAACTCGAGAGAAGATCAAACCTCACGCGATGACCCTGGAAAGCTTGAAGCTTGAAGGATACACCAGCAGAGAGAGAGTCTATGCAGAGAAGAGAGAGAGAGAGACACCAACTGAATGAAATACAAAAACCCTTGACCACAATTTGAAAAACACTTAGGAGCGAAGACCGCTCGATCGATCTAAAGATCGTTCGAGCGGTGTGCCCTCTGAAGCCAAAAACAAAAACCAACACAAGAGAAATGGAGAGGTGACAAAACCACCCAAGTGATCGCTCGATCGGTCTATCGGGTGGTGAAAGACTAACTTCGGCAAACTTTGCAGAGAACAGAAGAACCGAGAGAGGCGAAAGACCACTCGAGACACCACACGAGCGGTGCAGCGAGCGATCACACACAAGGACCAAAAAACTCAAGACACATCTAACACCAAAAAATAAGAAAACAAAACAAAAAAAATAACAGGAAAGACACACTAGAGAATAGATGAGTACCAAGACGAAATCCAGCCTACATGGATGCAATGTTCGAAGACACACTTAGAGACATAACTAGAAATCCATGTGACTGAGGCTACTCGTATAAAAAGAGAAATGCATTCAGAACAACTTCTATGATATCATGTGAGTGTGTGAACTAATATGAACATAAGTAGAAGGTTGTCGCACATATCGAACCCAACGATGCGATATTCTTAACTATATTAGAGAACAATGAGTAACACATAATGATCCCATTTCAACCAAAACAAGTTTGTCAAACAAACTCTCCCTTAATCTACGCACCAAAAAAACAAAATAAGCATGGTTCCACTGGCGGTTGTCACACTAAGACGTGCGAGAAAGCAAGGCACAATTAGGTAGCTATTTTCATAGCCAAACCTTTTTCAAAAACAGCCACGAATGCAAAGGAGGCTTTCACACTAATACGAACGAAAAAGCAAAGTTCGCATAGGTAGCCATTTCCTTAGATACATAAGCATATTGGCAGTTAAACCGAGGCAACTACACACTAGGACGTACGAAAAGACATGGTCCGCATAGGTAACAATTTTCTCAAACAACAAAACAATATTTTGCCCAGATCAGAGCGAAATTCATCTTTAGAGAATATAAGGGTTGACCACAGTTCATTTCATGCAATCAAAGAGAATTGATACAGAGTCAAAATTCAATCATCAGTAGATTCTAGTGTATGAAAAACCAGATTAACCCTCACAACCAGTGATGTACACAATAGAATGAGTTCGGAATGCATTTCTAGAGTTATATGAGAGGACTAATAACAACTACAGAAAATAGCAAGTCTCCGGATGTAAAAGTAAACAAGGCAAACATTCAGAATCATAGATTTGCAGAAAGGTACTTAGAACTTCGTACAGAGTATCCAACACTCTCTCATTTTCTTTTCTTTTTTTAAAAAAAATATTACTCGACAAGACAGACTCCTAGAGTCTTCCTAAGAAACTCAAACCGAGGATGGTCAAGAGGTTTAATGCAATGTCAGCTCGCTGTAACTCAGTGTCTATGTGCTCAAGAACAACTGTGTCGTCTTCTACAAGATCCTAAATGAAATGGTGGCGAATGTCAATATGCTTAGTTTAAGAATGTTGAACAGGGTTCTTAGAGATGTTTATTGCACTAGTGTTGTCACAATATAACATGATAAGACCCTGTTCAAACTCGTAATTAAACAACATCTATTTCATCCAGAGAAGCTGTGTGCAACCACTCCCAGCAGCTATGTATTCAGTTTCAGCTGTAGAAAGAGATATGGCATTTTACTTTTTGCTGTGTCATGAGACAAGATTGTTTCCTATGTAAAAACACCCACTTGAGGTGATTTTTCTATCATCGACACTTCTAGCCCAATCAGCATTAGAAAATCCCACGATATCAACCGTTGTATCATATGTAAACCAAATTTCATATCCAAAAGTTCCATTCACATGTTTGATGATACGTTTCACAGCGTGCAAATGAGACTCTTTGGGACTCGCGTGATATCGAGCACATATCCCCACACTAAAAGCAATGTCATGGCGACTCGCAGTCAAGTACAGTAAACTTCATATCATACTCCGATACATGGTCTGGTCAATTGGTTTACCACACTCATCTTTGGATAGCTTAGTGGTGACACTCATAGCAGTTCGGGCATATTTTGAACTTTTCAGACCAAATTTCTTGACAAGATTCCTAACATACTTGGATTGAGAGATAAACATGCATGATTCAGGCTGTTTGACCTGAACCCCTAAGAAATAATTCAGTTCTCCCATTAAGCTCATTTCAAATTCAGTGCTCATTTCTTTAGAAAAATCTTTCCCAAGATTATCATCAGTAAACCCAAAAACTATGTTCTCGACATATATTTGAGCTACAAAAATGTCATGGGTTTGTGTGTAAATAAACAAGGTTCTGTCAACATCTCCCCTTGAAAAACCTTTCTCTAATAGAAATGAGGTTAACCTGTCATACCAAGCTCTGAGAGCCTGTTTCAGCCCATACAGAGCTTTTCTCAGTTTTAGAACATGATTAGGGGTAGACAAGTCTACAAACCCTTTGGATTGTTTAACATATGCCTCTTCTTTAAGATCGCCATTTAAAATGCACTTTTCACATCCATTTCAAATAATTTGATGTGAAGCTTACAAGCTATGGAGAAAAAGATTATAATGGATTCGAGGCAAGCCACTGGGACAAAAGTCTCATCAAAGTCAATGCCTTCAACTTGAGTGTAACCATGTGTTACCAATCTAGTCTTATTTCTAATAACCCCCACCAAAGTCATTTATTTTATTTTTGAATATCCATTTGCTACCTATGACATTTTTGTCAGAGGTCCGAGGGACTAATTCAAACATTATTCCTAGCAAATTATTATAATTCTTCATGCATGACATTAGTCCAACTTTCATCAAGGAAGGCATCATTGACAGTTTTTGGCTCCAATAATGACACATAGCACATATAAGTTACCTCATCCCACATTTGACGACAAGTCCTCATCCTATCAATGACTTCTCCCAATACTTGAGAGACTGGGTGATTGAGCTTTACCCTCGCAGATGGTTCCAGGCTTTTCTTTTGAGAACCTTTGGGTTCTGATTCTTGTAACTGAGTTCCTTGTTTCACACTTGTGGGAGTCTTTTGGGTAGAGTCTTCACGTACTTCCCGTGTAGAATGACTTTTTGATTTGTCAGCTTCCGGTTCTTCAACGAGTGAGCCTGAAATAGAAAAATCAGCATCAACAGGTGTAAAAATCGATTCATCATCAATAACCACATTTATAGATTCCATAACAGTGGATGTCCTATTGTTAACAACTCTATAAGCACGACAATTTGTGGAGTAACCCAAAAAAGATCCCCTCGTCACTACGGGAGTCAAATTTACCTAGATACTCCTATCCCGAAAAATGTAGCACTTACTACCAAAGGTACGAAAGTACTTAACATTTGGTTTAGTTCCTTTCCACAGCTCATAAGGGGTATGAACGGTTCCTGGTATCAGGTAAACGTGGTTGATTATGTAACAAGCAGTATTCACCGCTTCTGCCCAAAAGTGTTGTAAAACATTCTTATCATGCATCATAACCCGTGCCATTTCTTGAAGAACTCGATTTTTTCTTTCAGCCACACCATTTTGATGAGGAGTTTTAGGTGCTGAAAATTCATGATGAATACCCAACTCTTCACAAAACGAAGTGAACTCGGAGTTTTCAAACTCTTTACCATGATTAGACCGACTGCGAATAACGAAATTGTGAAACTTTAATTTTTCATTTTGAAGCTTAAGGATAAGAGTTTTGAAAATAGAGAACGTATGTGACTTCTCTCTCAAAAAATTAACCCAAGTAAATCGAGAGAAATCATCCACAGCCACAAAAATGTATTTCTTCTTTCCTAAACTTTCAGTCCTAGTTAGTCCCATTAAATCCATGTGAATCAGCTCCACAGAAGCTTTGGTGCCTAAACCATCAGTCTTCTTATGTGGAACTCTAGTCTATTTACCTTCCTGACACGCACTACAAACCCGATCCAATTGACTTCCTAACTTTGGAATTCCTCTAATTAACTCTTTATTAGCAATTTTTGTAAGATCCTTGTAATTAACATGTCCAAGTCTCCGATGCCACAATTCAGTATCATTGATTTTGATAGAATTATAAGTTTTCATATTTAAAGAAATAATACAATAACAGTTATCAGACGTTCTAACACCATGCATGACCATTTTACATTTCTTATCCAAAATAATGCAATTACCTTTTGAAAAATACACTTCATGATGAGTGGCGCACATCTGATTAATGCTTAATAGATTTGCCTTTAAATCGTCATCCAAAAGAATATATTTCAACTTAGGAAGTTCGGGTGAAGAGATAGTGCATTTTTCTATAATTTTTGTCGAGAGCAACCACTGTTCAGATACCACATATGTAAACTTTGAGCTCTCATAGCAATGCAAATCACGTAAGCTTTCAAATCTTTGGACCAAACCCACACGTTTTTAGTTTTCACAAGAGCCAACTCTTTTACATGTGTTCTAGGAGCATTAGGTAAGGACGGTCTGTGAAATTGGATAGAATAACTTAAGTGAGACATGTCGTGCAATTTAAAGCAATATGGTTTGATTTGGCCTCTCACTCCATAATAATGACAAATGCGAATAAACTTTTTATTTCCTATGGGCATTCGATGTAAGAGTTTGCAATAAGGACGAATGTGACCCAGAATACCACAATGATGATAGATAGGAGATGAGTTAGGCTTTCTTACCTTGCCACGTTGTAAGGTGGCCTTACCTGTCGTAATTGTTCCTTTTGTCCTCACTTTCACTTTCTCTGTCTGCTTAGGTTTCACAAATATCGGGGCTGCTTGTTCTTTTTGTCTCTATGTGTATTGATTTGATGTACTGGAAAATCCTAAGCCTACTCTATCATAAGCTGCCTTTTGATCACCAAGAAACCCATCCAAAGCACGTGACCCTGCATTCCAACGCATGAGAGAGTAGCATTAGCTCGAATCAATTTATTTTCAAGATCAGTGATATGACATTCAAACTCAGACAATTTAGCAGACTTATCATCATTCAAAAGCATGAACCTTTTTTATCTTGTTTATAGTTTTTCAAGTTAATGCACAAGATATTCAATTCATTTTTCAAATCTTCTTCTTTTGCTTGAGCTATCAGTAGCGCTTGCACAAGTTTTTCTTTCTCACTCTCACAAGTTTTAAGTTGAAAAGCAAGTTTGGCACTTTTTTTATTAACACATAGCTCTCCTTGTACAGCTTATCGTAAACTCCTAGGAGAGTGCCACTATCTTCTCCTTCAACAATTTGAACATTATCCTCTGCTTTCTCATCCTCATTCACATACTTATTTATATCATTGACACTATAATCAGAGTGAACAGAAGCAGTAAAAGTTATAATGTTATAATCATCACATTGATCCTCATTGTCATCACTCAACTCAGGTTCGCTTTCATCATCCCAAGTTACAATAAACACTTTTTACTTCTTTTTCATCTTGTTCGGACATTCCTGAGCAATGTGCGCAAAACATTGGCACTCAAAACACTGGAGGCCAGAACTTTTAGATTTTTGCCCCTTTTGTCAAAGATTTTAAGACAATTCTTAGGTTTGTCACTTCCAAATCGCTTCTGTGATTTGTCATCCTGATTTGACTTTTTATTTTTTCAAAATTTTTTAAACTTTTTGACAAACATAACCATCATCTCAGGATTAAACTCATCATCAGAATCACTAGCAAACCCTTAAGCTGAAGTGAAAGCTAAATTTTTTAAAGATTTATGATTTTAAAAATTCAACTCATACGTTTGCAAGTTTTCAACCAAGCGTTCCACTGTAATAGAATTAATGTCTTTGCTTTCTTCTATTGTAGTGATTTTTGGTTGAAAGCATTTGGGAAGAGATCTCAGAATTTTTTGATTAATTTTTGTTCACCAAGATTAAATGAAGCATTAGCAATGTCACTTAACTTAGCATAAAAAATCATCAAATTTCTCGTCTTCTTTCGTACAAAGAGTTTCAAAATTGGTGGTAAGACGTTGAAATTTAGAGATTTTTACAGTTTGCGTTCCTTCATTAGTGATTTTTAATATTTTCCACGCTTCTTTAACCAACTCACAAGTGCTTATTCTACAAAATTCCTCTTGAGTGACCCCGCTAAAGATATCGTTCATAGCCTTATTGTTCCACCCCACAATCTCAAAGTCAGTTCTATCCCATTTAGCCGATGACTTAAAGATACTTTTCTCATCAACAGTCATGGTTTGATACTTATAGCCCCCAATGACAGCTAACCAAACCCTTTCATCTATAGACTTAAGAAAAGCTCTCATTCGAACTCAGAATGGGTAGTTAGTCTCATCAAGAAGAGGGGGTCTGCTAGTTGATACACCTTCTTTTAAAAATTCCATGTATGCAAATAAATCAAGGTAATAAGGATCACGTAAATGCCTGCTCAGATACCAATTGAAAAAATCAATTTTTAGTATGCACCAAAAAAAATTTACTTGACAGATTTGATTTGTAGCAATGATATATATAATCACATCAACACATGAAACATCCACCACACGATGAGACACGGAATTTTTACGTGAAAAACCCCAAGTAGGGTAAAAATCACAGGACTAATCGTAGTCCGAGAGAAACAAGTACTAAATAAACGTTTGGTTACAAAAAAAAGTCTTACATCACCAATTCTCGTGCACCAATTCTCGTGCACCAATTCTGTGCTTGCTTACTATAGAAATCTTCCTCTGAATTTTGTCACTTGAGACTCCCCTCAAGTACTGATTGTGATGATGAAAATGATGAATTGACGATGATCTTTGAATGAATCAAACTAACATGGTATCGTCAATTCTAGCTTGAAACTGTCTTTCACAATATTCAGCAACAGCCTCTCAAGAAAACAAAATAAAAAACCTCGCCACCTAAAACCTAGTTGCCTAAATTAAAAAATATATATCTGTCCCAAAAGCTGCTAACCCTACTGCAAAAATAATTAAGTCCCGAGATAAACCGATCGAACGATTATGCCAGATGAAGAGCAAAACCACTCTTCTAGAGAGGTCAATCAATAAGATCATCTTTCCTATCAAATCTGCAAGCATAACTTCAACCACCAAAAATACATCATATCAAATAATAACATAAAGATTGAACTTTAAAAGATGTGTCACAGACTTGCCAACACTAAGAATAAGATCTTTAGAAAAAAATCCTAACAATATTATTAATGTAACTTATGTGAGTTTAATTCATCCCTTACATATTATTTTAGTATAGTGTTTAAGATATATATATACACACAGGTGTGTGTGTGTTAGTTATTATATTTTTTCTTACACTAAACCCTTTTTAAAAACTTTGATTAAAAAACTTATACTTTAATGATTTTTTTAAAAAAAATATCTTTAGCATAAATTTGATTTCTTTTAGGAAAATTTTTTGAGAAAATCTTTTTTAAACAAAATCTCATAGAAAATTGCTTTTATGGAAATCTTCTACAAACTCTCTTTTAAGAAAATCTTCTAAAAGATTTCTTTTTTATATTTAGATTTGCTAACTCTTTTTTAATAGATAGCGCAATCAAATAATTTAAAAATACTTTTAAATTCAAAATTCTAAAAAATATGAATTGGAAATTTAGAGTTTTCAGGACACTCCAGACGAAAATCCCATTTTTATTAATATATACTAGCAAATAACCTATACCATGCACGGTCGAATATAAAAACAACATAAAACTTTATTGTGTTCAATTGTATTTTTATTGGTTAAATAAAATTATAAATAAATTACAATACAAAATATTCATTCAAATTAACTAAAAAGACCATATCAGTTTGTGAGTGGTAAATTCAAATTCGTTCAATGTAACTTAAGTATAAAACATCTCTAGCAAAATTATAAACAAAGTATAACCAATAACAGTTATCTTGTAAATTTTTTATAAATTCAGAAAGTTAAAAAAAATGAATGAGTTTTGAGATCACAACTTTTACAAAAAGAATTTTTGTATAATATCTAAATAGATATATTGTGTTGTATTAATTATAAGATGGATTTTACGAAAGATAATAAATAGTATATGATATTCAATTTCTTTTCTAGGTTTTTGAAAGTTCATACTTAATTGAACTCTAAACTTAAAGACAAACTTATAAAAAGGAATTAACCACGAGATGGATAGTGGAGATTTTTTTTTATAAATAAAATTAAAAATAATTAATAGATTAATTTTAATTATTTTAAAATACCATTATGTTAAAGGTAGATGGTCACATGAATCGTGAAATAGGTTAGCTTATAAAATTATTTTAAATTCTGTTTAAATTAAAAACAAAAAATAACAAATGGATAATTAATTGTTTAATATTTTAAAAGTAATAATTCAATAATGTAGTGTTGGATGTAAAAAAAATATTGTTAATCCCACAAATC
The DNA here is from genome assembly GCA_034768845.1 of Heliamphora exappendiculata. NCBI lineage: Eukaryota > Viridiplantae > Streptophyta > Magnoliopsida > Ericales > Sarraceniaceae > Heliamphora > Heliamphora exappendiculata. The sequence continues at coordinate 13,936 of JAOTRH010313129.1, forward strand.
ATGGAGTGGTTAGTCAATGAAATCATTTTAGAATGCTTTTGAAAATTGATAAATTTAATTTGAGAAATTGAAGCTCTTAAAAGCATTCTCATAAATTTCTTTTTATTTAATGTGTGTGTATATATACAATACATATCGGTAATATGAATGATATTAATATTCATCACTATCATCATATTACATCATCGTAATGTTTTGGGTAATCAAATACCTTAATTATTTTCTAAAATAATAAGTATCTAGTCAAAAAAATAGTTGAAAAAAATATTAAAATAAAGTAATAAATTGCTGCCAAAATTCTTTGAAGATCTTTGTAGGAACCCGATCTCTTTTTATTTTGATAATTAATTAAAGTTTTTTTTGAGACCTTTGGTAGTATATGAAAAAGTGTTTAATGGTGCGAATGAATTAAAATTTAATCATGTTAATGATGGATGATGATGGCTGTATGCTTGGTAATGCATGAGGATTATTGTTGTGGGTTGTTTGTGTGAGTTGTGAGGTGCTTAACTCATGAATTGAGCCACTTATACAACTTTAGTTCGAAGCCCCTCACAGCGTTGACCGCTCGAACGGGCTAGTGACAGAGAGTTCAAGTAAGCGGGAACCACTTAAGCAGACCCCTGTCTGCTCTAGCGGACTGTCGGCGAGCAGATTTTAAGTTACGGATTAAGACATTTTATTTGCATTCTTTTCATCCCTTTCTCTATCTAGAGCAAGAAGAGTTGAGACCTAGGGTTGGGTTTGATGATTTTTTGGAGCCCTCCTTTCTCCTAGAGTGGATTTCTTGTGGTTGCCTTTGAGAATTGAAATCCAGATGGTGCCTGAGTATAAATTGTTGTTTGAATTCAATAGGTCTACCGAAATTTAAAAAACTCTGCCAAAATTTTAAATTTTTATACTTAGAATATTATTTTAAGTTTTTGAAAAATAAAATTTTTTTAAACAACTCAAAGTTCAAGAACTTTATTCTTAAAAAAAGTTGATGATCTGTTGAATTATAAAAAGATTTCCATTTTCGAGTTAATAATAAAAGGGTTGATACGTGGAGTTTACGTGTCTCGGAGTCATGGACGTGACATTAAATCAATTTTAATATTTTCTGTCAAATTGAAATTAGGAGTATGATATACTGGTTGAGGAATTTGTTCTTCTACTTGTATTCCAGTCCTGGAATAATCACGAGAAGATTTACTAAAAATTGATCTATTTGAAGATGTATAAAATTGATTGGATCTAATAGATCGAGATCTACCTATAATGACAGAGCCATCCGAAAATTCCGTGATGGTATTTGGTTGAACTTCTGTTTGAGATAACAATTGAAGAGGCATAATTTAAGAAAAAGTCCATGTATTATTATATTGATCATCGGCTTCTTCATTTAATTGAGTTAGAGGTGATTGAAATTATGAATATAAATTTTGTAATTCTTTTTCTTCTTTTTTCATCCTCTTGTAAAACATGAATTGATTGGAGATTTTCTTCTTCCTTTGCATGAGTAGAAGTTGATACTTGCATAGGTTGGTTAGTGGTTGGTCGATTCAAGGATTGATATAATTGGTGGATAAATTCTTGAGAGGGTTTTGGTAAAGTATAATGGGGTGTTGGTAAGGGTTTTACTAAAGGTGAATTTTGGAGTGTATCGGGAGATGTTGGCGTAGTAGCTTTGAAATCTAAATTTTTTATAAGATTATAAATTGTATCTAATTTTTGAAAATGATTTTCGACCACTGAGTATGCATTGTGTAATGAGGGCTCGAGAATTCATCTGAAAAGGTTTGTGGATTCAGACTTAGCTGGAAACATCGACAGTAAAAAAAGTACAACAATGTATGTGTTCACCCTAGGTAGTGTAGTGGTAAGCTGGGTTTTCAACTTGCAAAAGATAGTAATAATCTTTATTACTAAGGCAGAATATGTCGCAGCCACTGAAACATGTAAAGAGTTTATTTGGCTAAAAGGTTTTTTGAATAATTTGAGAAGAGGTCACGGCAAGTGCCAGTTGTATAGCGACAGTTAGAGCACTACACACTTGACAAAGAACTTGGCATTTTATTCAAAGACCAAGCATATTAATATAAAGTATCACTTTATTTGGTCTCAACTGGAAGAGAGCAGTTCAATCTGGAGAAAGTTCAAACAAATAAAAATCTTACAGATATGTTCACAAAGGTTTTGACAGTGGAGAAGCTGAGGGACAGTTCGACTTCTGTTGATCTACGAGTTTAGAAAACAAAGGGTTGGCTTACACGGAATTCAGTTGACTTGTGTTTAGAGGTGACAGAGGTCTGATTTATGGGTTACAGAAGGCTTGAAATGGATTTATTTTAAGTGAAAGATAGTTGGAGGTGAAAAAAATCTCCTTGCATGGACAGATCGATCGATTGGTGGTGAGATTGATCGATTAGTCAAATGAAGCTCTCGGTATCTCAGTTTGTCTGCAACAGAAACTGAGAGTCATGGTTGACTAATCAATCGGTCCTGAGAACGATCCATCGGTCTGTGCAAGAACAGTACGTTTAAATGGTGCTAGGATTTATGCCGCCTTAGAGTTCGAATACTTTTCTGAGTTCTATCCTTCTCTTTGAAGCCCTTAAACACTTGTAACTTGTTCTATATCGATTATAGTGAAAGTGTGAGCTCGTGGACGTAAGTGCCATTGCTGAACCACATAAAAACTCGTGTGTGCAACTTGGTTGATGTTTGTTCTCATTCTTGTTTATGATTTGTTTGTGGCTTAATTGAGTTCTTCAACAATGTGACTTGTGGGCTAGATTTAGACGAGTTTTAACTCAAATTCACAACATACCCTATAGTTTTGAATACCGATATGTATCTGGTATTTATTGGTATAAGCCAGTACAAGCCGTTATTGTTCAGTACGGACTGATATTTTTGACCGATATAAAACTAAATATTTAACGTACTAATATTATTTCCAACCGGTATGTACTAACTGGTACCGATCATTATAGTACAATATCGACAACTATGCTTCAACTTGTCGACCCAACCCAAATCACATGAATTTTGTGGGTGAATGGGTTTGATTAATTAAGTGGATTGAGTAAAAAATTTGTGTCATGTGAATTTAGTGGGGCTTATATTTTGCCAATTCACCATTTAACTAAATTCAACCCCCTTAAAATATATTATATTATTATGTTCTTATATTTAGGGAATACTAACCCTGTATTTATTAATATATAATAATTTACAACTCTATTCCTAAAAAACTACTCAAACCATCAAGCTTAATAAAGTAAATCTGCTGTTTGAGAAGGCCAAAGTAGCATCTGTTTATTTTTATCATTAGTGTTTTGTTCATAACTAAAAAACTTAAGTGTTTATAACTATTTGTACTCGGTTGTTACGTAGATTCTATAATTTGTATTCAAAATTACAATTGAAAACTAGACGTGAGCCTATAATTTGTATTTTCCAACATTTTTTTTTACAAAGAGCTTTTGGTTTAATGGTATGAATATTAGATGCCTAGTAATTCACGAATAAAATAAAAAGTATAAATTTTTTTAATTTATTAAATTATTTAAATTGTGAGTTAAAGCCGTAAACAAATACTTAACTCATTAATTTTGACGACAATTGAGTGGCAACGAGTTTAAAAAAAATTGCTACATACTAAAAATAAAATAATTAAAAAAATTTATTCAACCCAATGGAGAGAACTTGAGGTAAGTGAGGGCAGAAGCCAAATCAGAGGGGGAAAAAAATAGGAGAGCTTTGATGGGATTTTGGCACAACAAAAGAAGTGGCCAGTGAAAAAAATAAAAAAGAGAAAAAAAAAAAAAAAAGGGAGGGGGGGGGGGGGGAGAGAGAAAACTGCAATAAGAAAAAAAAAAGCACTAATATTATATTAATTATATTTGACCTCTAAATAATTTAGTATTTTGCAAATTATCCCTTTTTGAATTACTATTTTGACTCTACTGTCTCATTGAAATTTTGTAATTTTTTTTTTACCGATAAAAAAAAAATTATAAAGAGAAAAAGAATAACTACTAAAGGAAAAAAACACCCTTAAACGAAACAAGACCCAAGGTTGGAAATTTTGACATGAGCCCCATGCAATTTATTATCTTGCATTTTTATCCCTCCTTAATTATTATTTTTACCATTTTTATTTTATATATACTCATTTTTCTCCCAAAAAAAAACGGAAAAGCCATCTCACTTTTTGCGTCGCAGGCAATTAAATTTACGAAAACCATTCTCACTATTTCTCAACATCTCGCATTAACTATTCAAAATATTATCACCATCAATGAATGTTTAATAATATTTTAAATAATATCATTTCTAACATTTAAAAATTTGTCGTGATCAATTGTATGTTCAAATTTTATATTATAAAAAAATATAAAAAAATTTATTAGAATTTTAATTTAAGTTTTTTTATTATTGAATATGGAAAAATATATGAACAAGTCTAAAAATTTTCCGCCACTCAACAATAATCTTAACTCTGTCCATGAGCTCACTAAAAATTTAATTTTATATAAAGTTTATAATTTATATGAAATTATTGAGAGATTACCTAGTAGAGAGTAGAGAATGGTTATATTCTTTCATATTCGACATAATAAAATATTTGTTCTTTCGCATGTGAACATATGTTAGTGTACGCCGAGCATCATAATTTCTCCGTATTAATTATTTTTTTCTCTTCGTGCGTGACTATTTATTTTCATTTACGTAGGAAAGTTGGGAACAATTTTTTTCGTAAAAATTCTTTTCTCTCTTCTCCCTCCTTTCTTTCACTAAGAATGTGATTGATAACCTTTTTTTTTTTTGCTTTTTAGTGAAAAAATCAATATCCTATGTTTGTCAAAAAAAAAAGTTAAAAAAACTAAAAAAAATAAAAAATTAAATTAAAATATAATTTTTAAAAACATTCTATTTAAACTTCTATTCTGTTGAAAAGCACAATAATACTTTTAGTTAATAACTTATTTACTATCAATATCCATTATTTGTAATCGTTATAATCAACTATATAAAATGATCACACTATTTAATTTGAATAAAAAGTAAAAAAAAAATCCAATCAACTAATTTCAAAAAAATTATCTTAAAAATTATTTTACCAAATAACTTATTCAATTCAAATAAGCTTTTTTTGCTAAAAAAAAAGCAAACAAAAAAAAACTAATTTTTAAACTACAAAATTTTACCTCTACTATCCTTCTTCCGTTTTTCTTAGGCAAATATATTCTCTCTCTCTCTCTCATCCCCATGTTTTGAAGGGAAAAAAAAAGGTCTTAATTTTGGGCATCACCGATATTATCAAAACAAACAAAACACTTCTGATTTTGTTGATGCTACCAGCAACACTTAAAAATGGATTATTTTGCATCTGTTATAGGTGGGGTGAGGTTTAAAAATTTTAAAAATTGAATTAATTAAATTTTTTAAAGTTGAGTTGGTTTAATTTTTATAAATAATTAGTTTGATTTTGGGTTCAAAAAAATGAACAGATAATGAGTGTATTTGGCATTACTAAAACTAATAACTTATATATTATAACTTATAACAGAAGTTGTGAGTGCTCAGTAAAAATTATAACTCGTAACTAAAATTTAAAAAAAAATAGTTATAAGTTATAATAGAAGTTATTGGTGTTTAGAAAAAAATTTAAATTATAACTAAAATTAGTAATAAAAAGCTAAAAATTACTAGCGATACTATTGCCAAACAAACCCAATATTATTGTTTCACTAAATAAATTGCCTTGCAATCATTCTAAGATTTTGCTTCAAACTTTTATTTTGCTATATAAATGCTAGCTTTTATTTGTTATTTGTTTGAAACTTTTAAAACATATACAGACTAATTTTTTTGTGTTGAGAGTAATTTTAAAAGCATGTGAAATCGTAATTCTAAATTGAAGTAACTCAATTTTTATTAATTTTATTTGATTTAATTTTATTAAATAATTAATGTAATTATTATAAAAATTTCTTCATTAGAGAAAATCTAAATATGGTCCACATAGGTATTATAATTATTTTTATTATTTAATAAATGGTAGATAAAAAAAATACCTATTATATATAATAATTATTGGTGAAAAATCACACCTTTTGTGAATAGGTGTAATTGGTATTCCTTAATGGAATTGTATCAAAATTGCCTATAAATAAAGAAGAATTCCTAATCTAGCTTTTATAAAACATGCATGTGATCCATCAACGATTTTTATAAAAATAAGGCTATAAGGTTAAAAAATTTATTCTATAAGTGCAGATTTATTTCAACACTTGATCAATTATAGTTGAAACTACATTATTTATATTTTTGCTACGTATACATGTATCAATTTTACTTATATTAGTGTCAGAGCCGTGATTCATACTATGTTGTTTGTTGAAATTATACTTTTACTGAGTTGTTTAAATTGAATGGGCAATGTCTATAAGGAAATATTTCTGGTTGGGTTGAAATCAAATTTGGGGACCTTTGTGATTAAATTGGTTTTATGGACAATCCAAATGGGTTGGTTTTTGTCAATCTATTTTCTCATAAAGATTTTGGAATAAGTGTCTAGAATTAGAATAACCCAGTGCTGAACGATTAAAAAAAAAAACTTTAAAGGTAATGTTTGGTTATACAGAAATAGTCAGATTGGGTTTTTTTTAGTGATGGGGTGCCATTTGTTCCGAAAAGTTAATTTATGAAATTTCGGGATAATTCTCAACTTGATCGGTGCCATTTGTTCCAAAAATTACATGTCTTAACACCAGAAAAAAAAAAGAAAAGGGCTTCTTGTCTGGGCTGATGGTGTTTCGGTGAAAAACTATGATTCCTTCGAATTTTTGTACGATGCAGTTTATAGGTGTGAGATTATATCTGTAAAGTTTTGTGGCTAAATTCCTCATAAGTTTGAAGATAATTGGAATCATAGTCCCAAAACTCAAATCTTATAACTTTTGGGGTTTTGTTGTCTTTCACAGTATCTTTCAAAATATGAAATTTGTATTATTGAGATCCTTGTCTCAGTATCTTTCTAACAGCATATTATTTGCATCATTTGGATGTAATTTGATAAAAATATGATGGATTAAGTTCCTTCGGTAAAAAATGGCAAAATTTCTGAAAATTTTAGAAATTACAGAGACGTTGACCAGTGATGGGTTACGCCTGTTCATTGATTATGAGAAATTTAATTTAATTTCTTGTTCTATGTTTTGTTATTGCTAGAAAAATTAAATAAATGCTATATTTTTGTGAATTTATCACAAATGGATTTCATGATCTAAATTTGTTAACCTTTTATGTGAGCATATTTTGTCACTTGTATGTGTCTTTTATATGTGAACATTGATTATGAGAATTATAATTTGTTTGCATATTTAAAGAAATTTTGTTCAGATATTATGTTTATTTTTCAAATCAATATTTTTTATATTAATTTGGTTTAGTTACATGATTTTTTATAATTAGACTCGTGTATTATGATATTTGAATAATATTTATTCTTCGATTAATTCGTCTCTTGATTGGGATAACGTAGACAGAACAATTGTGACTAAAAACTACGTACATGTGTTCTTCTTATTTGATATTTAAACACATATTATATCTGTAGAAGTTTAATGCCAATTTTCAAGTAATAAATATCAAAATGACCTAAAAATAGTCACAGTATCTTAAGACATGATAATTATCACGCATAAATAATTTTCACAAAAGCTCATAAATAATAGTGGCATCATAGTAGCAATTAATTCATAAAAATAATAATCTTAGCCCTACAAAGCAGTTATTATTTTTGTGATTTAGTTGGAATAAAATAATAATTTTAAGTATTAAGAATAAAAATTTTCTAAGCCCACAGGTGTGAGAAATTTTATTTTTAGTACTTATTATTTATTAGTCTTATTAATAAAGTATTTTTAGTAAATTTATGAATTATCAATATTTGCACACAGGAAAGTTAAATTTTACTACTGAATTAACATTGGTTAATTTAGACAAAAGTTTATTTTTCATAACATTAAGGTTTTGGATTCTTGGCTATTGCACCTATTTTTACTAAATACTAGTTTTATTTCTAATATGTCAGTATTAAATATTTCTAATTATATTGTTCAGAAAAAAAAATATTATTTCTTATTTAGGATAAAGATCTCTCATAATTGGTGTAAAAGATTTTTGCGTTGTTAGTGTATCAAATGGATTTATTATTATTGATCTATGTATACACCTGAAAGTTAATAGGAGCAAAGATTATTTTTATAATTCTTAAAGTGATTGAAGTTCTACTTTAAGCATTTGTTGGAGTTGGCTACATTTAGATTAACATTTGTTAATGTGTGGTTATGCATATATAGTAGCATCTACTATGAATAACTAGATTCAGTTAGAAATAATTAATGACTGTAATTAAAGTATGAGATACTTGTTAAGATCGGGAACTATAATTGAATATTCATAAAAAAATTGCTTGCTTGTTCAAGCTTGGAGCTATGCGATTATAACATAGACATTATGGGTCTTTAGATTGTCGATTTTGTCAAAACCATTAAAAGACCTTATGAAAATTCGACTAAAATTTTGTACTATACAAATAATAAGGATAAATCCCGAAAGAAACTTATCGACATAGAGTACCTCATTATGGGAGATAATGTTGAGTAAGAAAATGTGTTTATTGAGCATAAAGCATTTAGACAAATCATTATGGATTTCATGACCAAAAAATTGTCGACAGCACAATATAATGGTTATTGATACTTATAGAACTTTCTTAGCCATCATGTATTTAATTTCTCTCATTAATAGTTCATTTTATACACAATTTAAAAATTCTTAGAGAATAAATGAAACGTACGCATAAAGTTTTGTATAAGTTTATCCGTTAGCATGCATAAAGTGTGACCTAAATAGCTAATTGGCAGCACATTCATAAAATTAAAATAACTCATAAAGTACATGTTTAGATAATACTATACATTTTAATACATGAAAAAAAATACTTCTAATAGTATAACTGCTACGATTCATGTGTAAAATTCTTTATTTGAGTGAGTATTTCACCATGAATAACAGCGGTGATATAATAACCATACTCAATTACTTTACTCATTAAATTATAAAGTCTTATGTGGTTCAAGTGAAAGAATATAGGAATTTCTTCATTAAAGAAAATCTAAATATGGCACATATAGGTATTATAATTATTTATATTATTTAATTAGTAATAGATAAAAGAAAATACCTATTATATATAATAATTATTAGTGAAAAGTCACATATTTTGTGAATAGGTACCTATTATGAATAGGTGCAATTGATACTCCTAAATAGAAGGGTATCATAATTGTCTATAAATAAAGAGGGGTCCCTAACCTAACTTTTATAAAAAAATGTATGTAATCCATCAACTATTTTTATGAAAATAATGTTATAAGATTAGAAAATTTACTCTGTAAGTGCATATTCATTTCAGTACTTGAATAATTATAGTTGAAGGTTCATTATTATTCAAGTGCCGAAATGAATCTGTGCTTACAGAGTAAATTTTCTAACCTTATAACTTTATTTTCATGAAAACCGTTAATAGATCACAGGCTTTTTTCATAAAAGTTATGTTAAGAATCCCTCTTTATTTGTAGGCAATTATGATACCATTCCATCAATGAATACTAATTACACCTATTCATGATAGGTACCTATTCACAAAAAGTGTGACTTTTCACCAATAATTATTATATATAATAAGTATATTCTTTTATTTACCACTCATTAAATAATAAAAATAATTATAATACCTATGTGGATCATATCTAAATTTTCTCTAATAAACAAGTTCCTATAATTATGGGTTCAAAAAAATAAGTAATTAAAATTAATTCAATTTTAAATTTAATACGAAATGGAATTAAATGTACTTGAAGGCTTGCTGTGATGCCCAAAATACCAAAAGAATAAATAAATAAATAAACGTTGTTTTTTAAGACTTTGCCCAGAAACACCATTTTTGAAAACTACAAAACCCGATTTCCAGTAACATTTTCTTAACGAAAACAAAAATAGTTTTATTTTTGGTCAAAACTTGTTTTAATCGCAATAAAGCCATTCAACAATGTTTTTTAACATATTAGGTTTGCTAAAAATATTTTTTTAATAACAATTTCAGCCGTGACCATAAAGGTTTAATAATTCAAAAATAAAAAAATTCAACCGCGACAAAAGTTGTTTAATAACAAAATGGAAAACAAAAAAAAGAGAGTCCTGTTGACTTAAAATTAGCTCCTGTTAACTTAAAAAGCAGCCCCGTTTCTGAAGGCATGTTTGGAATATTTAAGAAGTTTGACTTTTAAAATGTTTAATTTTTTTTCAAAAAAAAAGGAATAAACGAGTTGGAATGTTTGCGATATTTTTTTTTATAATAGTTTTTTTTACTTTCTATTAAAATGTCTAATAGACCTAGACTTTTTGCTTTTAAGTTGTAATATTTGACATATTGGTACGACTTTTTTTGTATTGTAAGAAAGGCTAACTTTTTAATTGAGAGTGTTATAGCAATTTTAGTTTTAAAAACAGTTAGGGTGTTAAGGATGTGTATAGGCTTTTTTCTTAAATTAAGATGTGGAAAAAATGTTGATTTTTTTCAACAGAGCCACTTTTTTCTTCACAAAAATGGGCTTAAAAAAACATCAGCCAAAACTTAATTTCATAGCAATTTTACTTTGCCTTTCTCAGATTGTGTTACATTTTCTTGGACAAGTCATTTGGACCTTAAAACACCTTTCAAGGCCCAGAAAAAAGGCCCAATCGCCAATGCGTCTTTAAAGTTCCACAAATGGCTATAAAATTAAAACTCATGGGGCACAAAATAAAGTCCAAGAGGCCCAAGCATTTTCATCTCAAATAGCCTCAAATTTATTTTTCAAATAATAATAATAATAATAATAAAATGAAACCCTCATTGCATTTTTTGTCATCTTAGGATTCGACATTTAGACCATGTTTAATAGAATTTGATAGAATAAAAGGAATAAGTAATATGCAGATCCTAAATTTTTTAATACTATGGGATAGTAAATTGGATTATGTATATCATCATATTATTTATATCATATATTAATTAAAGTGAGATAAAGTATTTAATAAGAGTTGAAAATTTATTTTTAATTGTTGAATAATAATGAAAGATAATCCGGAGTGAGACGAATAATTTAAAGAGAATGTATGAAATAAATAATTCCATGAATATTGGACTATTAGAACCCCATAAAGAAGATTCATATTCTAATTTGGTGAACTGAACGTGAGACTAACAATTTGAATAGACAAATTTTAAAATGTGGATTCTAAATGTTTTTTTAGTTCTATCTAATCTCTTTTAGTCCATAGAGACAAATAAGCTTGGTAGCCATTAGCCGTCCTTAAAAGTCCAATTGAAAAGTAGAGCTAAAAAAATAGACTTTATTAACTTACATGAAAATGATCTAACCATATAAGTCCCAATATTAGGGTGGGCCGGATGGCAATAGGACAAGGCAGGGCGAGGGCGGGAGTCTGTTCTCCCATCTCCATTTCGTTTACTATTATAGTGGGATCAGAGAAAAATAATTGGAAAAGTAGCGAGTGCGGATGTAGGCCTGGCGCAGAGCCATAACGAAAATTGATTTTTCACTTTAAAAAAGATTAATAATAATAATAATATAATAAGATTTAAAATAATAACATTAATCAATTATTAAAATAAAAAAAAACAAATAGAAGTAAAAAAATCAAAAATAAGTGTAATGTTTTTATATTTTAGTCTTATTATATTGTTAAAAAATATATTTTATATACGTATTTATACATAAAAATATACTTAATTTACGTAATCGGAGGAGTTGCAGGTAAAAATGGGATAAGATGCAGGACGGGGCAAGGATCGAAAAAATTGTCATTCCTACCCAAAATTGGATGTCTATGTGGCTCAAATGTTTGCTTGAAAAATAGCCCACTTATATTTTTTGGCCGAAACTCATTCATGGCCAACTTGCTATTTTTTTGGACCAAGATGTTAAAACTATGTCATGTCCCCAAACTAAGATAATTAAGAAACCCACGAATAACTCGAGTGGCAACATATATTATAACCAAAATTTCATTTGATAGAAATTCCAAAATAAGAATTTAACGCTTCAAATGTGGGCCTCCGGGCTTTATATTAAACACACAAACATTCTAACAAAGCTTAGGAACAAAAAACATATACTAAATTAAAAATGGAAACAAAACATGAATGAGGAAAAAATGTCCCAAGCAGACAGACTGCTCGATTGGTCTAATGATTGATTAATCGGTCATGTGATGCTTGCAGTATCTCCTACCTACAACAGAGAAACTGAGAGACCCTTAAGACTGCTCGATTGTTCTATTATGTCTTTAATTTTCTCCTTTGAATTTTTTGAAGTCCCACCATTCAACAAAATTGACTTTTATGGAAACAAAGTATTTTAAACTCATGACACTACATAATCTAACTCCAAAACATTAAAGACATTCACAAACTTTATAATTAAAAGCCTCTCACGAGAATCATACAATATTCCATTCATTCCAAAAATATAACGTTCATGGCTCTAAAGCCTTACAATTCATCAAAGTTCAAAAATTCATAACAAAGAACATAATTACGTGGTTCCATTAACATCCGACTTTAATCTACATATAACAATGCAATTCACAAAATGTACATCGGTTCATAACTACAAAACAACCCAAAACAAAAGAACCGAAACATGATAATTTCCTTCACGGCATGGGGTTCTCATTGGTGCCTTTAATAATTTGAGCTCGAATAATTAATTTTGAGAATAAGCTCGGGAGTTCAGTTACGATTCTTTAGTGGTATGAATTGTAATTTATATTTTTAGAAAATTACTTCTGAGTTGAAGTAGATTTTTCTAATTACACTAGAAACCTATGTCTTATTTTCTCCTTAGGTCCATATTGTAGTTTATTTATATATTGTTATAACTTTGGCCGCCATAACACATGTGATACATAACATTCAGTCTCTTAAGGTTTTCACGTATCTGTGATAACCAAAAAAATGAGAAGATAGCCAAACATGGTTTAGAACAAGAAGGATCAGAGCCCACACTCTGTTTTTGTTTCGACATCTAGGAATATAGCAGAAGATCTTTGTATAGACAAAGATTGTCGGTTCGCCGCGTTGATTTTGAAACTCCAATCTTTGAAGAGATGAAACATGATCAAACTAAAGGGATCACGCAGGTACAATCCCTATTCCGCCTTGTGGGCGCATCCGATTTCAGTTTTCGAGGTTCAAAAAAAGATATTGTTATTTCGTACAATTTTTCATCCAAACGGTTTCTCGTTCGGACAGTTTGACGCCGTTCAATTTTTCTAAAAGATGTAAATTATGTCCCGCGTAGTATTTGATTTGATTTGTATACACTATCATTGTATTTTGGGATTCTGATCCCCTCAGTTATATGTGATTCCTTAAATATAAATAAATAAATTTTTATGTGTATATTTTTATTGTTATGCAGCACTTAAAAAAATAAAATTGAAAGAGCTCGTGAAAGATATTATGAAAAATGACTATAGATGAAGATGAGACTGAATCCGAATCAATAAAATGTTCAACCAATATTGTTAATGTCTCGCTGAATCAAAATCAATAGAATGTTCAACTAATACCACTTAGCAAACTTGTTACTTTTATGCCGGTATTTTTGTAGTTGATTTTTTGTAAACTGTTTTTTCTTCAATTGTTTAAACTATGGAGTTTTTTTATGCATGGTTTGATGTTATTTTTCTATCAAATTATTTAAATACTCTTTATAGATTGTTTAGAGCTTTTTATTTATTATAATTTATGTAATTTTATGCTTGAAAATATGTATGGAATTAAAAATATAAACTTTTTATTAAACAGGTTGTAAACAGGTTAACACGTTTAAAAGTAGGTAGTGTTATTATTAGAATAAATGACACGTTTTGTTAAGTGGCTAGGGTTAATATTGAAAGGAGTCTGACATGAACCCAATATGATACGACACAAACACGACACGACATGATACGATACTCACCCCTACTTTCGAAGAACGACCCATCACTGACCAGAAGAAGAAGAACTTGCAACAAATGACAATACAACTTGTAAAAGTCCTCTGGTGCCATCAGGGAGTGGAGAGTCACTCTCCGGAAAGAGAAGACACAATGTGCGCCAACCACCCATTTTTATTCGAAATTAAAGGTACAACTTAATTTTGAGAACAAAATTGTTTAATGAAGATAGATTGTAAAGACCCAATTATTAGATCACAAAGTTATAGAGAAAGCAATAGGAAATCAAGTTAAAGAACTTAAGTCGAGGTTTAGGTCAAGACACAAAACCTAAAAACAAAATTCTAGGATCAAACCTTCTCAAGAAAGACTAATTGGATTGTTGAAATCTTTTGAGCTTAAATATGGAATAGACTAAGCCCAACACTACCTTAGCCCAATGTTAATTATAAAGCCTGAGTCTACGCCTCAATATTAATAAATAAGCCCATGTTTTGAGCTCGAAATAATAAATTCGAACGTTATGCCCAAAGCCCAAAGAATAAGCCCACACTAAAAACATTTGTCTTTTTTCAAATAAAACAAACAAAGTGATTTTTTTGTTGTTATTAAAAATATGGCCATCCACCTTGGAAATTGTGCCTTCTTTGGTTGCATTATTAGCTTGGAAATTGTGCCTTGTTTGTTTTTACACTATTACTTGTGCTAAATTTTTGTTTCTTGTGTTACATTACCCCCCCTATCTTCTACCACAAATACAAAAGTACAAAAAAAAAAAAAACAAATCTTAAAGACAAAAATCTCCCCTAACCTAGTTCCTAGTACAAGACTAACTAAACCAAAAAGTTAACTAGCTCAAATAAAGTTAACCAATGCATTAGTCTTTGCCTATAAATAGAAGTCTACAGCCCCATTTTCCCTCCATAATTTTGGTCATAGTGAAACAAAAAGAAAGAGAGAAAGGAAGAACAAGAAGAAGAAAGAAATAAATAAATAAACAAATAAAGTCTGTTTTAAAGCTAAGTCCCTATTTTAGTTTCAAAATCCAAGAAGATAGGTAAGAAATTCCTCTAACTTTTCTCTTATTCAATCAAAAACATTCTTTCTTCCTCAATTCCTAATGAATCTAAAACGAGAACACAAAAAGAATTGGCTTGGAATGAATCCAAATGGGCCAAGGTTCGTAGTTGAGGCAAAAATTTGTGTTTGTGTTGTAGTGCTATGATAAGTTGATGAATAACTCATATTTCTTCTATAATTTTTAGTTGCATGAATTTATTTTTAATATATCATGTATGATCCATGCTTTAAAAGTTGATCTTTGTAACAAAGAACCAAATAAAGTTACTTTAAGCTGTACTGTAGGTTTTTCATATAGTGAGGTCAAACATTAAACAATTTTAATTAATTATAAAAATATCTCATTGACCTTACTTTGTGTTTAGTGTTATATATGGATGTTAACTTGCAAATAAAATTTATTTGAAGAGATTTGGTCGAGTGAATGGTAAGAAAATGATTTTTTTCAAAGTCGTGTACTTTTTATCACAGTTGGTTCAGGAGGCTAAAATTCTATTTTAGGTACTTATCTGGAAATGATTTCTTCATGAAAACTGTTTATGTTGGGAGAAATATAACGCAATACAAGATATGCTCGGTGGTCCAGAAAATACATGTTTATTAACTTTCAAACATTATAATAAAAAGAATTTACAGAAAATAAAATTATAAAAATAATATGAACAGAATATGCAAATCTAGTCCTGCAAACGCAGTTTTCTTAAGAATGATTCACCGCCTACTAAGGGTGTTGTAGATTTCTCCACCGACGTCACTCTCCTAAGATAAAACAGTTGACTCGAACGTTGGAACACCACCAAAGATCGGCTACTCGAATGCACCTCGTCTATCTTTCTTTCTTTCACACCGTGCAATTGTAATCTAATCTCTCTCTCTCTCTTTCTCCTCTCCCTGTATTCTGTTTCTCCATACTTATTTCTTTTTCTCCTTTGCATAATATTAAAAGAGGTCTTATATAAATAATTTCTTTCATGGAGGGTTGCAAAATAAATGAATATGAAATCAATTGCCAATAAATGGTATTGATTTTATAATTCAATTACCAATTGAATGATCAATTTAATTGTCAATCAATTCTAGAATAATGGCCAGAAATCAATGTAAAAAATGGCCAAATGAATTCACTATTTCCAACAGTTCCTAATATATTATTTTAGTTGTTTGAAAATTTTGGAAAATTCTCAATACCATTTGATGGGTCAAAATTATTATTTTTTTAAATGGAGATAATCTATCCATGTGAGATTTGACCTACTTTCTTACATAAGCCAAAACACCATTTTATGATGGGATATGGGAAAAGTATTTTTCATGAAAAAGTTATAAAACATTTTAAACTAGCTATTGTCCAAAATTCGTGAATTTTTGAGTTGTTTTACTATTTAATTTGTTTTGACTATCGGATAATTTAGAGTAGAGAATAAATGGCTGGATGCCATAGTTTTCCTTCACTAAGTACTTAAACTACTTATCTTTATAGGCTATGTATTATATATCTCTATCAAAATGAAAGCATGTATTGTTGTTATAATTATGAGAATGCCTTATGGATTTTGTCATGGTTTATCATATGTCGATCATTTTGCGAACATGCCACAAAATGTGCATGCATAGTTCATGCCATGTGTAGTCGCATGCATTCTCGAGTTATAGATGGACCATGCGCATCTTTATCCATGCTATGCCATAAGCCATGTCATGTCTTGAGCTGAATGCCCGTTAAATACCGCTGTGGTTTAGAGCGTTGGCTGAAGGGAGCATAGTATATGGGAATGTAGTGGTGTCGTACTATGACAAATAAGGGGTGCCCCTTCGAATTCCTAGAAATCGTTATCTCAAATCTTAGACTTTAGTTTGACGCTGAGCGAAGGCATCACTAACATTTTAGGTAGGCAGTCAATGTTATCCTAACCGCTAGCTATTGTCCTAAATTTTTGAATTTTTGAGTTTGCATTACTATGTTAAGGTTAATTTCTTTTAGCTATTAGAGAATTTAAAACGGAGAATAAATGGCTGGATGCCATAGTTTTTCTTCACTAAGTACTTAAACTACTTATCTTTATAGGCTACGTGTTACATATCTCCATTAAAATGAAAGCATTTACTGTTGTTATAATTATGAGAATGCCTCATGGATTTTGTCATGGTTTATCATATGTCGATCATTTTGCGGACATGTCACATAATGTGCGTGCAAAGTTCATGCCATGTGTAGTCGCATTCTTGAGTTATAGATGGATCACATACATCTTTATCCATACTGTGTCATGAGCCATGCCATGTCTTGAGCCGAATTTCTGTTAAAATACTGCAATGGTCGGGAGCATTGGCAGACAAGCATAGCGTATGGGAAGGAAATGATGCCATTTTACGATAAATAAGAGGGTGTCCCTTTGAATTCTTGGAAATCGATATCCCAAATCTTAGAATTTGGTTTGATGTTGAGCGAAAGCATCACTTACACTTTAGGTAGATAGTCAGATGTTGTCCTAACCCCACGCTGCTGTGGTCTAAATGAAACAGTTGGGATGTAAAACTATGCAATGAGGTCATTACTTTACTACAAGGGTCAATTGTGATGGTTTTAGTATTCAAATATTAATAATCTTAGTGACCCTTAGCAAAAGATTCGTCGTTATTTGTTATTGTGGTTGGGATGGTTACATGCATGGTGCATTTTTCAACTAATATACTTGTTGTAACTTATTTGATACATATGACATGCAAAAATGCAACCTTAATATGTTATTATTATCTTGTTATGCAAATTATTTGGAATTCATATCAGGGTTTTATTTGAGTTAGAAATGTGGAGTTTTTCAATTTTTTTTGGGTATTGCAACTCATGGCGTTTTATGTCAGGTGATGAAGGAGATTTGTGTACTGTCCAGCATAGAGAAGACGGAGTTCACTTTGTGTTACTTTTTGTCACTGCCTTGGAGTGTATAAATATTAGAATACCTTTTCCTTTTTAATGTGTACTAAACCACTGTACAAAATCTTTTAGAGTCATGTAATATAGTTTTATTTGTTATGTATTGTTAGTAATAATAAGAAGGAATCTAATTATTATGACTATATTAATCCTATGTTAAATATAATTTGGTGCATAGCATACTCTTTATTATTATCCATACATTTTGATATTTTTGAAATTCGGGACGTTACAAAATAAATATTCAAAAACCATCACTAGACGAACTACGTCGGATTGGATTCTTTGTGTGGATATGCAGGCGGCCGTTCACAGCTCTTTCCCTTTTAAAATCACATTTTTGTAAAAAATATTTCAAAATTTTTCATTTAATTTTAAGTTCTATTTTTTTTTATTTTTTATAATAGCACATCAATTGACGGATATCATATCTTGAGATAACACCAAACATGCTTAGTTTCAACATCTTTTTATTTTAATTCTCTTAAATTTTAGTCTTTTATTGCTTTCCATAGAACAAGACATCTCTTGACAGATAACAAGATTTTGGGACAAATATACATGGTTGACCCACTGTTATTTAAATCTAGTAATTTAAATTTTAATATTTTATGGCTTTCCATATAATAGAACATCTCTTGAAGGATAATGGATTTTTGAACTAAACTGCACATTGTTAATTCCGATATCCTTCAATTCCAATCATTTAACTACAAGTCTTTATTTATTTTTTTAGAATAAAACGTCCCTTGACGATTAATAGATTTTGGGATAAGTAGACAGTTATGCACGACTGAACTCCCCACTATCTTTATTCTTCAGTCTTTACATTTCTTGAATAGATGTAACAAGTCATTAGACAAGCTATAAATTCCTAAACATTAGATTGGTAGACATCCTAAATTCAATTTGAATTATTTAAAAAAAATTCCCTTTCAATTTCATAAGTATTAATAAAGCAAGTTAGTTGATTCAGAAATATTATTTTATGTAGAAAATGCAGTATCAAAAGAATAATCTGGGTTGCCTAATACCTTCTCCATATGTAACAATAAACTCCTGAACCCTTCGCATTTTCGCAGATAAAAAACAATAGTCATTTGAAAACAGTCTTCCGACTCACATGCCTCTTTAGAAACGAATAGGTTTCATAAAATCTTACCGTATTTAAAAAAAACTTAAGTAATCTTGTTTCAAGATTATTTGAGGGGTTACCTGACATACCTTAAACTCAATCCGATGGAGACTCTTAACATTTCACCCAAAAAATGTGACAAACACTCATTATTTTCTACTTTCTTAATGTTGCATTTAAAAGTCTATTCCTAGGCGCAAGACACCTAATTTGCTAAAAAATTCCAAGATAACGGCCTTATTACTGATTGTATGCTCATTTTAGGATTTATTAGCCAACTAAAAGGTTTGTGAGATACTTATCTCACATAAAATCAAAGACAAGCAATTCTTATTGCTCAAAAACTAGATGAATATGGTTACCTTATTCTATTTAATGGTCAACTAATTAGTGATGATTATTTTATCTAATGATCAACTAATTAGTGATGATTATTTTATTTAATGATCAACCAATTAGTGATGTAGTCACTACCCTTGTTATAACCTGAGATGCTTATCTCACATAAGAGCAAAAACAAGCCATTCTTATCCCTAAAAATCTAGATGAAAATTGTTATCTTATTTTATCTAATGGTCAAGCAATTAGTGATGTAGTTACTACCTTTGTTATAGCCATAACATAACATTTCATTAGCGATACTCAAAATTTTTTAAAAAAGATGTAAATAATTACTTATCAATTTAAGATGTCCCATATTGACACAATTTTGCTGGTATAAGGATGTTTTTCTTTCCAAACTTTATCAAAGACGTGATGCAAATAAAATTTTTCGAAAAGAAAGATATACCGCTGGACTTTCTACATTATTTGTCAAAAAAGTTAAAACTAGATTAAGGAACAAAAGCAATTGTACAATGCCTTTAGGCTATCTACACATTTTGATAATTAATCTTTGAAATATATGCCAATGGCTTATATCTTTGTAATGATATTAAACTAAAAAACTAATTGAAAAAGAAAAAAAAAGCGATAAATTTGAATGAAGTTAATTCTTTTATCAATTTGGTTATAATACTAATAAAAATGCATTAACAACCTCTACTCATAAAACTCCTATAATTTACAAACCCTTCTGTTAAAAATATTTTAAAGGAAAAGCGAAACTAAAGGGTCCTAGATTAGGCCATCTATCGGCCACAAAGGGTTGAAACGGAGGAGAACAAGGGACTTGCAAGGTTTTTGAATGACCTTGATAGTGCAAAGAATTGGTGGCAGCAGGTGGCGGTGCATGACATATGCTTGGTGGCCCACGATGAGATGAGTAGCACAAAAAAGGTCTTTGGGACATAGCTTAGAGCGAATGATTGCAAGTAAAGGGCTAAATGATATAGGTGTTGGAATTTTGTGAATTCAATTGGCCATTGAATTCCAGAATTCAATAGCAAAATTTATTCTACATAATTTATTTGTAATTGAATTGACCATTCAATTGGCAAATGAATTCTGAGAATCAATACTATTGAATGGTATTGATTCTCCTGTAACCCCTCTATGATAGAAAGTCCATATAAAGCCAGGCTTTTCTAGTTTTCAGAACAGAGAACAGCAGCAGAAAGTACAAAGAAAACCACAGCAAAGGTAAGAGAGGAGAGATACAATCTCGAGATTATAATTGCAAGCTGTAAGAGAGAGAAAGACAGATGGAGTACGTTCGTAGTCGATCCTTGGTGGTGTTCCAACGATCGTGTCAGTCGTTTTATCCGGAGAGAGTGACGCCGGTGAAAAACCTATAATACCATCGGTAGGCGGTGAATCATTCTTAAGGAAATTGCGTTTGTATGACTCAGTTTGCATATTCTATTCATATTATTTTATGCAATTTCGTTTTCTATAATTTCAGTTTATTGTAATTGTTAAAAGTCAATAAAGATATATTTTCTGGATCACCGAGCATATATATTTTATTGTGGCGTTGGATTTCTCCCAACAATAGGGAGGCCGTATTTATACAAAGAGGAATCCAAATGGCAGACACTCAACTGTCACATTGGTCAGGCAAAAAAATGCCTATCAAACCCTAAGGAATATACGAGCACCGAGCCAAGACCTACCAGCATGAGATAAGTGGCATGGATGAAATAATACCTCATATGTTATGATGCTGAGCTTTCAAACTTGAACGACAAATTTAATATCAAACAAGCAATTGAAAAAAGTTGAGTAGCTCCCATTATCTACCAAGTTCAGCGAATGAGATCTGAAGGGCAAATGAAGGAAGATGGATCCAACTTGGGCCGTATCCTTGGTTAACCCACTAGGCCCAACCCCCTTGAGAGGCAACCCACATGGGTCACCCTATGCAAGGCCTATGGACAGCCCGTGGTCATTGGGGTCCGACATGCACAATACAAAATCGAGCTCTCGATCATTAATGGGGGTAGTGCGATCGAATTAGAAGTATTAATGGCGAAAAAGACCAATCTTGTAAGCCCACTGCTATACACCACACCAAATGATATAAACTTGACCTATTTACCTGCAAGGTAAAGCTCTTGATAGAAATCAGCCCATCATAAGCCGTCCAAAGGGGCATGTCTCACAGCAACTATATAAAGGGCCCAAACTCATGTTACAAGGTACACAACAATTCGTACCCAAAAACTCTATCAAATTGAGTTGTGTTTGGATTAGCTTTTTTTCTAGACTTTTTGACATTTTGATTTTT
Organism: Heliamphora exappendiculata; assembly: GCA_034768845.1. NCBI lineage: Eukaryota > Viridiplantae > Streptophyta > Magnoliopsida > Ericales > Sarraceniaceae > Heliamphora > Heliamphora exappendiculata. Next base: position 35,824 of record JAOTRH010313129.1, read on the forward strand.
TTTAATAAAAAAGATAAATGTAAAAAGATATAGAAAAAATCAATTTAGGCCAAACCAGTAAGCTTTTAAGAAAAAAATTTCTAAAAAAAATTAAACCAAACATAGGCTGAATTCATATTGTTCTTTTGGCTTTTTCTTGCTCCTCGGACCTTCAATACACTAATTTGCCGATCGAAGTGGCTTTTAGCATTCGCTACCGGCTAGCCTAACAGGTACTATTCTGTGTAGGTTCGCTGAACCCTTTATAAAAGATCCGAAATGATTAATTCTTGATCGCACTTATTTTATCTACTATTAACCCCACACAATAAATCATCCCCAAATACCCAATTCAAACATAATAATAATTTATCTTCGATTAACCCCATACAATAAATCATCCCCAAATACCCAATTCAGACATAATAATAACAAAAGCAAGCTATTTACTGAAAATATGAAAATATAGGACACTATGTTAATAGATGTTAACAAAACAAAAAATCACTAAACTTCATGGGTGAACTCAAAGAACAATTACCACAAGTCTTACTCCTCAATACTGATCCAAAAGAAGAAAACCTACATGCACTCAATAAAAATATTTAGATTTTGTTTATTTTTTTATTAATTTCTTAATAAAAAATATTTTCATTTGTTTAATTGTGACTTTATATTAATTTTTTTCCTTTTTAAACTTTTTCGTCATAAGAAATTTTAAAAGTATTTTTTGTACCTAATGTTAAAAAGTCACTAAAATCAAACATAAATAACATTTTGACCGTAAATTATTTAATTCTTAAAAAAAATAAGAATAAGGAAAACAATGACAAACACCACATTTATTTTATATAATATATCCAAAATGTTATTTTTTAATTACTAAATAAATAAATATTTTATTTTTTCACCACTTCTTATCATTCTACATTTAAAATATGTGTTGTAAAATTCAAAAGTCAATTACGTTTTAACAAGTGCATTTTAATATTTTTAAAAATTTAAAATCATAGAGAAATAGAAAAATTATTTTTTAAAAACTAATTTTTAAAAAATATCACTAAAATTAAAAGTAAAACATATATTTTTTATTTTAAGATTTTTATTTTTTTAATTTATCCTTCTTTATTTAATTTTTTTTTAACGTATTAACTTTTTCATTTCCTTCTAAATCCCGCCACTCTACGGTTCCGTAGGGATGTTAAAGAGCTCCTACGAAGTCCGAACCTGTCGGTCGACTCCGTTTTTAAATTTTAAAAATAATAAAACAGTAATAAATACTCCATTCTCTCTCCTCCTCCACCTCCACCCTCTGCAACTAAAATACGTCTTTCGCGTTCGCTGTTCTCTCGAGCCGCCGACCGATCCAACATCGCCGCCGCCACCAGCCATGGGAGTCCCGGCGTTCTACAGGTGGCTCGCGGATCGGTACCCTAAGTCGATCGCCGACGTCGTGGAGGATCCCAGCGAGGACGACGACGGCGCCTCCATTCCCGTTGACGTCTCGAAACCTAACCCTAACGGTATGGAGTTCGATAACTTGTACCTCGACATGAATGGGATTATCCACCCTTGCTTTCATCCTGAAGGAAAGGTACGACTTTACTTCTACTCTCTCTCTCTCTCTCTCTCTCTCTATATATATATATGTGTGTGTGTGTGCGCGCGCGCGCGCGCTCGCAAGAGGATAAGGCTTTTCGTTTAGGTTTTCTATATTTTGATGCACGCATTGTGTAACGGAAGCTTGATCTGTGATAGTGATAGGATTAGATGATACTTATATGTTGTCAATGGCGAATCCGATCGTTCGGCGTGAAAATCGAGGTTCAGTTGACTTCAAATTGGAACCACCTGAGTGTAGAGTCTTTCTTTCTTTCTTTCTTTCTTTCTTTCTGTTTTTTTTTCCTGAATAAGATGTTGCTATCTTTGAATTCTGCATGTGGAT